>PISX010003571.1:85425-135417 GCA_004024625.1 Mellivora capensis
CTTCAAGCTCTATTACAAAGCTGTCATCATCAAGACAGTATGGTACTGGCACAAAAACAGACACATAGATCAATGGAACAGAATAGAGAGCCCAGAAATAGACCCCCAACTCTATGGTCAACTAATCTTCGATAAAGCAGGAAAGAATGTCCAATGGAAAAAAGACAGCCTCTTCAATAAATGGTGTTGGGAAAATTGGGCAGCCACTTGCAGAAAAATGAAATTGGACCATTTCCTTACACCACACACGAAAACAGACTCAAAATGGATGAAGAACCTCAATGTGAGAAAGGAATCCATCAAAATCCTTGAGGAGAACACAGGCAGCAACCTCTTCGACCTCAGCCACAGCAACATCTTCCTAGGAACATCACCAAAGGCAATGGAAGCAAGGGCAAAAATGAACTATTGGGATTTCATCAAGATCAAAAGCTTGTGCACAGCAAAGGAAACAGTTAATAAAACCAAAAGACAACTGACAGAATGGGAGAAGATATTTGCAAACGACATATCAGATAAAGGGCTAGTGTCCAAAATCTATAAAGAACTTATCAAACTCAACACCCAAAGAACAAATAACCCAATCAAGAAATGGGCAGAGGACATGAACAGACATTTCTGCAAAGAAGACATCCAGATGGCCACCAGACACATGAAAAAGTGCTCCACATCACTCGGCATCAGGGAAATACAAATCAAAACCACAATGAGATATCACCTCACACCAGTCAGAATGACTAAAATTAACAAGTCAGGAAATAACAGATGCTGGTGAGGATGCAGAGAAAGGGGAACCCTCCTATACTGTTGGTGGGAATGCAAGCTGGTGCAACTACTCTGGAAAACAGCATGGAGGTTCCTCAAAAAGTTGAAAATAGAACTACCCTATGACCCAGCAATTGCACTACTGGGTATTTACCCTAAAGATACAAACGAAGTGATCCGAAGGGGCACGTGCACCCGAATGTTTATAGCAGCAATGTCTACAATAGCCAAACTATGGAAAGAACCTAGATGTCCATCAACAGATGAATGGATAAAGAAGATGTGGTATATATATACAATGGAATACTATGCAGCCATCAAAAGAAATGACATCTTGACATTTGCGACGACATGGATGGAACTAGAGGGTATCATGCTTACTGAAATAAGTCAATCGGAGAAAGACAACTCTCATATGATCTCCCTGATATGAGGAAGTGGAGATGCAACATGAGGGGTTGGGGGGGGTAGGAAAAGAAGAAAAGAAACAAGATGGGATCGGGAGGGAGACAAACCATAAGTGACTCTTAATCTCACAAAATAAACTGAGGGTTGCTGTGGAGAGGGGGATGGGGAGAGGGGGGTGGGCTAATGGACATTGGGGAGTGTACATGCTATGGTTAGTGCTGTGAAGTGTGTAAACCTAGCGATTCACAGACATGTACCCATGGGGCTAAAAGTACACTATATGTTTATAAAAAATATAAAAAAATTTAAAAAGTGGGGCCTTTGGGAAGTAATAAGGATTAGATGACATCATGGGAGTGAGGCCCTCATGATGGGACTGGTGCCCTTATAAGAGTCACCAGGGAACTTGTTTCCCCTCTCTGTTGTCTATCCCATGCGGATACAGTGAGAAGTTAGCAGCCTGCAACCCAGAAGAGAACACTCACCAGAACCTGCCTGGGCTGGCACCCTGAACTGGGACTTTCAGCCTCCATAGTGATAAGAAATACATTTTTGTTGTTTATAAACCAACCAGTCTATGGTATTTTGTTATAGCAGCCTAAATTGATGTACACTTGGAAATGTACTGGAATTTATCTCGGTTATCCCTGTGAAATCCTGAATTGACTATTGCACTAAAGGAGCATTCTATGATTTAATTCAATATCATAACAACTGAGTGTTTACAAAATGCCCAGAACTATGCTAGGTGATGGGGTTTCAAAAATGAATGAAACAGCAATAATAGCCACATGCTTCCATGCACATTATTTTTCTCAGAAAGTGATGAAATTTTAGAAGCAGGCTTTGGCAAAGAAATCTTCTTAAGCTAAAAATAGCAAGGTGGATATTCCAAGCATTTTTAAATGTCTGTGTTACTCTCTACCAGTATGAAAAGAGTACTGCTTTGGGGGATATCTTCTTGTTCTGAATTAATTAGCAAGGTGAGTTGGAATCCACATCTAATTCTTAGGGCATTTGGCAAGATGGCAGGAGTTCGGCAGTGTAAATTGTTTACAACCGATGCTAATGCCTGCTCATTTGATTTAATGTGTGGTGTGCTATTCAGTTGCTCCCGGGGAGGTGGGAAGGGGGAGGATGTCTCCTAATAGTCAATCTTGTTCATAATTGCAATGTCTGCCTGCCAAATGAATTCACAAATATTAAAAAACAATCCTATGAAACAATGAATAGAGGAAATTGAAGAAAATTTGCCACAACATGAACAGAAATGTACATGAAGAGACAGAAGCTATATGAGAAAGGACCCTGCTGGAGTTGAGGGTCAAAAGTGAGAACCAGGTCCCAGGAAGGATTAGAGATACAGGAAGTCATGTCAATTCTAAAGAAAAAATGAAGGGAAGGAAGAAGGGAAGGGTCTGTCCTTTGAAAAAGAACTCTCCCACACACTCTACCTGCCTTCAAATGACCCCCACCCCCCACCCCCACCCCTTAGCCCTCCACAACCTCAAAGCAAGGGAAATGCATTGTTGGGATAGAACATTCAAGTGCAAACACCACAATGGTTGGATGTCTGACTAACTCATTTGCTATTTCATATAAACAGTTGGCATCCTGGTCCACGTATTAAAAATTTCAAACATTCCACGTCTTAAACATTTCAAACATAGTCTGACCCCCTTTCCCAAACCACAGCCTTATCCTCAGTGACTTTCACTGATCTGGAGTAAACAGACTCTCATCCCTCTACTCAGCTAACTAGAACAAAAATACATCTGGCCATAACCATCTTTCCTTTAAAGGAATAAAGACTTTAAAAGTTAGCTAATAGAGACAAAAATGTTAATGTTCTCTGTCTGCTCCTAGGTTATCACTAAATCTATTTTAATTTCAGAATTTTATATGACAAAATAAAATATGACTCCAATACCAAAAAAAATCAATCAGGTTGTAGGTGAAGGAGTGTGACCATTTGGCAGTGGTCTTGGGCCACTAATGGAATTCCAAAAATGGCAAAAGAAACTTCAAGAATCTGTGGAGTTGATCTTGGCATCTGTGTCCAAGGAAGTATCTTCCAAGCTCGTGAAAACACTGTGATGGAAATGTTAAGCTTGGGAAGACTTGTCTTAGATCATTTCCCTGGGAAACAGACTCTGAGATGGAGATTTGCATGCTGGAAATGTATTTATTAGAAGGTGACTTAGGAATTGATACCTGTTTGGGAGTGAAGGAAGTGGGAATGAGTAAGAGAAGAAGCTGAATTCTGTTGTGAATATCAAAAAAGCCCTCAGCTGGCCCCATGTGGAGCTCTGGTGCAGGGAGGGCCCTTTAGTGTTGTCCAGTCTCAAAGTAAGTGGACTGGACATTTATACCCCTTCATTGAACCGTCATTGGATGGGGGATGCCCTTCAGAAGGGGCATGAACTTGGAAGATGGCTTTCTTTGGCTGGGAGCAATTCCCAGAGAGTGACTCAACTGAGAGCCAATAGCTCTCATACTCCCAACAGCTGGGGAAATGAATATCTCAGTCCCAAAGTGCAAATATGGTCTGTAAGCCATGGTATTCATTATATTAACCAGTGGCATGTCTGGTTAGTCCAGACTGGGAATCTGTCCTCACAGATTGCCTTCAAACATTTGATTTCCACCCTGCCTTCTTTCCTTCGATATGATTATCTTCCAACAGTAGTCTCTAATTACTGACTCTATGTGTTATCCAAACTGCATTTCTTACAAACAGTTCTGTCCTCACTTTCTCAAGTTTCCTTTGTAGGGGGAAAGTCTCATGATTCAGTGCATGTTGGCTCTCTTATCCTCATTCTTCCATTTTAACAGCATTGGAAGGGGTCCTGATGTTCTTGGCACGGCACTCAGTCAGGGACTTACAAAGATGAAAAGGGCACCAGCCTTCTCCCTGAGGAGCCTGTGGTCTGTTAGAAGAAACAGTGGGGAAAAAAAAAAAAAAAGATTTCAGAACAATGTGGTAAGAGCAGTGATAAATGTCATGAAGAAAATTTTTTGAGAAGGAATGACCAACTTCTACTTAGAGAACATTTAGAGGAAGCTTTCCTCTGGAACGGATGTTGGATCTTGGCTTTGAAAAGTGAGCTGGTCTACGAGATGGGGAGATGGAGGTAGACAAGCAAGGCAGGGCATGAGCAGAGGTATGAGTAGGTTCTAGAGTCATTTGGGTAAGGGTTTGTGGACCTATGAAGTTCAGCATGGCTTGGGCATAGAGTGTGGAGGGCCCATTGTTTCAAACTAATAAATTCAGATTTTATTCTGTAAGCAATGGGAAATTAATGTAATGGAGTTTTTCAAGTAGAGAATGACAAAATTAGACTCTCTTATTCCTAAAATATTTAGTGGAATTGTGAAGGAAGGATATGAATGTAGGGGAACTTCCAGAAAAGAGATGAGACAAGAGACTTGAAAAAATTTTATTATTAAATATTCAAGATACTGAGAAAAACAGAGAATGTAATGAACATCTTATCCATATCAGAGTCAATAAACCTTAACCTTTGGGGATATTTGTTTCGGGTCTTCTAAAAAATAAGAAAAAACTCAGACACACTGTTGGAGCTTCGCTCATATCTCTCTCCTCAATATGGCCCTTCCCTCTTACTCAACATCCCCCCATGTGAATGGCCTGTGCTAGGAGACTGGTAATTCAAATTGAATTCAAATTCAAAGTGAATTCAAAGTGAAATTCATTCAATTCAAAGTTCAAAGTGAAAATATAAGCGGCGGTTTAAAGCAATGGCCACTAGAAAGAAGTTGAGAGAAATGGATTCAAGCAGCTGCTATATTGTATATCTGAAACTAATAAACACTGTATGTTAACTATACTGGAATTAAAATAAAATAGAATAATGAAAAAAAATACAAAGAAGCTTTCTGCTGTATAATTGACAAAATTTGAGGTAAATAGCTTAAATGAAGGCGAGGAGAGTTGTGTTAGCCCTTTCAAGCTCCTATAACAGAATGCTGCAGACTAGTGGCTTATAAATAACAGAATTTCTTTCTTTCAGTTCCAGAGACTGGAAGCCCAGGACGTCTGTGTCACCAGATTTGGTGCTTGGTAAGGGCCCACTTTCTGGTTCATAAAAAAAGCCTTCTCACCATGTCCTAACATAGTGGAGAGGGCTAGGGATCTCTGTGGGGTCTCTTTCATAAGGCCCTAATCCCATTCATGAGGCCTTCACCCTTATGGTTTAAAAACTTTCCAAAGGCCTTACCTCCTAATACCATCATCTGTGGGAGTTAGGAGTTCAACATATGAATTTGGGGATGTGGGGGACACACATATTTAGACTGTGGCAAGGAGGAAAGGGTAATTTCCAAGTTTTTAGCTTGGATTACAATTTAGCCTGTGATACCATTAATGAAAGATGAAAACAGATGTGACGAATCAGATTTGGAGAAAACAATAAAGAGTTCAACTTGGGGTAGTTCTGGAACCCCAAAAAGAAGTCTGGGCCAGAGAAATGTTTCTGGTGCCCACATGGAAATGATGTTCTGAACTTTGGTCATCTGTACCCTCTGCCTTCTTGTTTCCAATTTTTTTCTTTATTGCAAACAATATATAAATGCAGCTGCAGAGAGAATTGATTGCTGGAACTGGAATTACAGAATTAGAAGGTAAGGAAAAGGAGAATTTGGCATCCAGGATTTGAATATACTTATATGCAGGAATTCTTCTTATAGCTCACTCTTGCCAGAATCAGCTATTATCATTTTGACAAACATTTACTAATCTGATAAGCAAAGAACGGTTCTCTTACTGTTGTTTAAATTTGCATGTCTTTGATTATACTGAAAGTTGCACATTTTTCCATATGTTTGTTTACTGCTTTGCATTTCTTATTTTGTGAATCATCTGTTCATATCCTTAGCCCATTTATCTAGTTCAGTTTAAGTGTTTTCATAATCAGTTTTAGGAGTTCTTTATATAACAAAGCTATTAACCCAATGTCGTATGGCTTGCAAATATTTTTTCTCAGTGTGTTTGCCTTTTCATTTGAGTTGTGGGTTTCATTTTTGTTTTATATACATATATTCTTTCATACTTATTCTTTTGTTTAAGATCTTTCTGCACTCAACTTCTGAGCATGATATGTAAGACCCTTAGGTGTTTGGCTCCTTCCGCTTGTCCCTTGATAGTTCATCCCACAAAAATGCAAAGGTAGATGTCTTCAATGACTTCTCCCTATGTAAATGCAAAAAGCTCTCTCATATGTCTAGGAGTTAACACATAGAACCAGAACACCCTTCTCGTCCTTCAGAAGCTAGCTCCAACATCACCTCTAAGGCAGTGTCATGAGGTGTGGATTGACTCTGGAATGAGAAGTCCTGTGTGGGATTCCTAGCTCTACAATTTCCTTACCTGTTAAGTGAGAATAAAAGTAGTGGTTCCTCAAAGTATTAAACATGGAGTTACTGTATGACCCAGAAATTCCACTCCTAGGCATAAATCCAAGAGAATTAAAAACACATTAAAAAAAAAAACTTGTACATGAACATTCATAGCAACAGTATTCACAATAGCCAAAAAGTGGAAACAACACTGATGCCCATCAACCAATAAATGGATAACCAAAATGTGGTATATCAACAAAATGGAATATTATTCATGCATAAAAAGAACCAAAGTACAGATATATGCTACAACATGGATGATCCTTAAAAACATTATGCTAAGTGAAAGAAGTCAGACATTAAAAGCCACATATTATATGACTGCACTTATATGAAATGTAAGAATATGCAATTTCATAAAGAGAGGAAACAGAGATTACTCTTTGCCAGGGAATGGTGGTAGGTGGAATGGGGAGCAACAGAGTTTGTTTTGGGGGCATAAACATGTTTAGAACTTGATAGTGGTGGTTGTTGTACAATAAGTTTGGAAACTTCCTTTATGTCTATCCCCCAAGACATATGTTGTCAGTCATCCCCCAAGCATATGTCCCACTAATATTCATTTAAAGGGTCTCATGCCTAAGATTTTATTAGGCAGTAATAAATTACCTTTTCCCAACAATAAGGTCTTAGAAACCTTGCTTCCAAATTCCTTAGAGACTTATACTATCCCTAACCCTCTCCCAACTTGAAAACATATAATGAGCCACCCCTTATGATCACAATGCAGCTCTTTCTGCCCATAGGTCCTGTCCCTGTGCTTTAATAAAAATCACTTCTTTGCACCAAAAAAATGCTTAAAAGAGTGAATTTCATATTATACAAAATTCACCTCCATAAAAAAAAGAGTACCTATACCATAGTGAGAACTATGCATATCTGGAGCACTGGGTATGGTTGGTCTCTGTGCCAAGCTAACAAGGCACTGGCACAGTGAATGGCATGAAGTGAGGCTACCTCCATCTCACTAAGAAGGGGCTGTCCCCCTTGAAAGACACTTTACTCTCCTCTAACCCAGCACTTATATGTACAGCAGCCCTTGCTTTACTTGTGTGGGGTTCCTTATGAGGCTGGGTTATTGTCAACTACATGTCCCTGGTGCCCAAAATAAGGTCTGGAGTATACATTTATTATTGTGTAAGCTTAGAGTACAACTGGGAGTGAAGCTGGGTCTAAACCCTAGGAATATATGTGTCTAGTGAGTATGAGTCCAAAGCGTCAGCTTGAATCCCAGAATTATCACTTTGTAATTTCACCTTTTATTACCGGAAGAAACTAAGACCTGAAATGTATAATATAATCATGCAGGCCACATGGGGAATGAAAAGAGAGGATGGATTCAAGCCACCTTTCTAAGGACTAACGTCCCCCCCCTCCAAACACACACACACACACACACACACACACACACACACACACAAACATTCAGCATCTATGGGACCATTACTACTACAGTGGATTGAATGATGTCTCTGCAAAATTCATATGTTGAAGCCCTAATCCGTAATGTGACTGTATTTGGAGAGAGGGCCTTTAAAGAGGTCATTAAGGTTAAATAAGGTCATAGATGGGCCTTAATCCAATATAATTCATGTCTTTATAAGAAGAGGAAGAGACTCAGAATGTTGTTCACAGAGAATAGGCCAAGTGAGGACACGGTGAGAAGATGGCCATCTGCAAGCCACGGAAGAGGCCTCAGGAGAAATCCACCTGCTAACACTCTGATCTTGGACTTACAGCCTCCAGGATTGTGAGAAATAAAATGTGTGATGTTTAAGCCACCCAGTCTGTAGCATTTGTTATGGCAGTCCAAGCAGGCAAATATGGTCACCCAGAAGCTGTTGGATGACTGCTCAGAAGTATGAATCATTGAACACTGCATCAGAAACTAATGAAGTGATTGGAGAGGAGGGGCAAGATGGCAGAGAAGTAGGAGATCCGGTTTCAACTAGTTCCCTAAAGTGAGATAATTATCTACCAGAACACTCTGAAGACCCATGAAATGGTCGTACAGCCTGAGATGTACGATTATACACTTCTGGATCCTTACCCACTGGAGAGGTAAAGCAGAGTAGGAATGATTGGACTGATATCAGAGGATAAATAGAACAGGAAGGGAACCACCAGAAGTGACCCATTGGAAAGTAATACCCCAATATGAAAGTGCCCTTTTGTTGGGGATGAGCATTAACTTAGAGTCTGGTTAAAAGAACTCAAAAAGACCAAAAGATCTTAAGGGGCAACCGGCGGAATCAGGCAGTCATAGGCACAGGCCTAAGCCCATGGTCCCAGGATGGCCACCGCAGGTGACCACCTGTGCCAGAGAGAGTCCAGTGGAGCCCCCAGGGTTGCACAGCTTTCATCACAGCTTGGCTGGGCAAACTCCTGCCCCACATGAGGAAGTCTGGTGATGGTGCCAGCCTGTGCTCCCTAGAACTTTTGTGCAATGCGCAACAGGGTTCTGACCCACTCCCTGCCTGGGCCTGAGAAAGCTCCGTCCTGGAGCTAGCCAGTGGTCTTTAGGAGTGGCAGAGGGTCTGGACTTTCCCATACCAAGCCTGAAGGAATTCAGCGTGATCTCTGGTCACGATCCTGCAGTGACAACCTGAGGTCTGGACCTCAGACAGCAGTCCTGGCAAAGGCGGCCACCAAAAACAGGCTCCCTGGACCAATATCGCTTGCAGTTTTAGTGGCACCAGGATGCAGAGACAAGTGGGAGGTTAGGGCATCCCCTGAGACAGTGGCTGGGGATGTACTCTGCCTGCGGGAGGTTGCATGGCTCAGCAGAGTTTGCAGAGGGGGAGTCCGTGTGTTCTCTACCACCCAGAGGGGAGCAGACTGAGGCTTCTCTCTGAGATGGAGGTCTGGGTGCAGTTTGCTTTCCTCTAAACCTCCTAAAAGCCACAAAAAGCCACCAGAGGAAAACAAAACAAAACCTCCAGAAACAAAACCCTGAAAAACCAGTTTTGACAGAGCCACGCTGCTTAATAGGGGGCAGGATGACTCAACCCAAGCCAAGACTGCCTGAAAGACAATGTAGCAGGGCCCTGCCCCAGGAGGCAAGCCAAAAGAACAAGGGGACAATAACCACAGGGCCCCCATAAAACTGTAAAACCCTAACATCAGGGGAAAACAATATATTAAGCTCCCGGTATTGCCCTAAAACCCATATATTTCATAGATACAACCTTTTTTTTTTTAATTCGTTCTCATGATTCTTATTCTTTTTATTTTTTAACCTACTTACCATTACAACTAGAGGTTTAGTACAACATATTCCAAAATAACCTTTTAACTTGAACTTTTTTCATACATATACCTGTGGTTTTTTCTTTTCTATTTTTTTAGTATACATATAGATATAAGCTTCAAGGTAATCCTCTTTCCCTAATCAACACTACCCTTATATATAAACCAGTTTTAATGTCCCTTTATCTCTGGAAAGTTGAGTCCGATAACAAAGATATCAAGATACACCCAGAAAGAATCAAAATAACCTTCCTGGCCCACATCGAGGATTCATAACCACCCTCCCATCTTTTTCTTCTGTCAGTGTTTCTGTATATTTGTTTTTGTTCTGGTATTATATAAATCTTATCCTTGGGGTTCATTTTGGCGGGGTTCTCTTCTTTTTTTTTTCTCTTGTCATTTACTTTTATCAGCCTTTTTGTCCGTTTTAGTTTTTATACCTTATAAATCTTACTTTTGGGGCTCATTTTGATGGAGTCTTCTCTTTTCTTTCCCTCTCTTTTCATCTTTTTTCTTTCTTTTTGATGGTGACTTCCAATTGTTCCAAAGAGTCCCAGGGTGCACCTTATCTGGATATGTTTGATATATTCAGCTATACATCCCCTCAAACACCTCTCACCAAAATGACTAGGAGGAGGAACACCCAACAGAGGAAAAGTTCAGGGACTGTGCCCTCTACAACAGAGCTATTGGATATGGACATAAACAGTATGTCGGAAAGGGAATTCAGGGTAACAATTATCCAGGCAATGGCTAGGTTGGAGAAAAACATTAGTGACAACATGGAATTGCTAAGAGCAGAAGTGAAAGCTGCCTAGGAAGAAGTTAAAAATGTTATCAATGAGATCCAATCTAATCTAAATACCCTAACAGCTAGGATAACTGAGTCAGAAGATAGAATTAGTGATCTAGAGGACAAACTGATAGAAAAGAAGGACCAGGAGAAGTCATGGAAGAAACAGCTTAGAAGCCATGAAAACAGAATTAGGGAAATAAATGACGCCATGAAACATTCCAGCGTCAGAATTATTGGAATCCCAGAGGGGGAGGAGAAAGAAAGAAGACTAAAAGATATAGTTGAACAAATTCTCCATGAAAATTTTCACAGTCGGGAGAATGGAACCAGTGTTTGTGTCCTAGAGGTAGAAAGAACAGCCCCCAAGATCAATGAGGCACTTGATTGTGAGACTGATGAATCATAATTTGAGACAAGAGCTTTTGAGGGCAACTAGGGGGAAGAGATTCCCTATGTATAGAGGAAGGTCCATCAGAATAACATCAGAGCTGTCCCCAGAAACCTAACAAGCCAGAAAAGGCTGGCAAGACATATTTAGGGCACTAAATGAGAAGAACATGCAGACAAGAATACTTTATCCAGCAAGGCTGACATTCAAAATGGAGAAATAAAGAGCTTCCAAGACCAGCAAGTTTTAAAAGAGTATGTGACCACCAAGCCAACACTACAAGAAATATTATGGGGGTTCTATAAGAGAAGAAAGAATCCAAGAGTGACATAGAACAGAAATTTACAGAGATAATCTGTTAAGCCTCTGCCTTCAGCTCAGGTCATGATCCCTGGTGTCCTGGGATTGAACCCCAAATTGGGCTCTCTGCTCAGCAGGGAGCCTCCTTGTGCCCTCTCTCTCTGCCTCCCTCTCTGCCTACATGTAATATTCTCTCTCTCTTCTCTCTCTCTGTCAAATAAATAAATAAATAAATAATCTTTAAAAAAATGAGGGAGGGCCCCTGGGTGGCTCAATGGGTTAAGAAATTTACAGAGACAAATCTATAGAAACAAGGACTTCACAGGCAACAGGATGTCAATAAAAACATATCTTTCAATAATCACTCTCAATATGAATGGCCCAATGGCTCCCATAAAATGGCATAGGGTTGCAGATGGGTTAAAAGGAAAGGACCTGTCTATTTGTTGTCTACAAGAGACCCATTTGGAACCTAAGGATACATCCGGACTGAAAGTGAAGGGATGGAGAAGCATCTTTCATTCTAATGGGCCTCAAAAGAAAGCTGGTGTAATGATTCTCATAAGAGGTAAATTAGATTTTAAACTAAAGACTAGTCAGAGATACAGAAGGACACTACATCATTCTTAAAGGGTTTATCCACCAAGAAGATCTAACAATTGTAAATATTTATGCCCCCAATATGGGAGCAGCCAACTACATAAGCCAAGTGTTAATCAAGATAAAGAGTCATATTGATATGAATACATTAATAGTAGGGGATCTTAACACACCACTCTCAGTAATAGATCATCCAAGCAGAAGATCAATAAAGAAATAAGAGCATTGAATGACATATTGGACCAGATGGACTTCATAGATATAAACAGAACATTCCACCCTAAAACAACAGAATATTCTTCTCGAGCACACATGGAACTTCCTCCCGAATGGATCACATACTGTGTCACAAATCAGGGTTCAACCAATACCAAAAGATTGAGATTATTCCCTGCATAGTCTCAGACCACAATGCTTTGAAACTGGAACTCAACCACAAGAAAAAGTTTGGAAGGAATTCAAACCCTTGGAAGCTAAAAACTAACCTGCTTAAGAATGTTTGGATCAACCAGGAAATCAAAGAAGAACTTAAGCAATTCATGGAAAACAACTAGAACCAATTAGAACCAATTAGAACAAAAAGCAATGGACACTTTGGTCCAAAACCAATGAAATAGGTCAAAGGCGGTCCTAATGGGGGAACTACATAGCCATCCAAGCCTCCCTTAAAAAAAATGAAAAATCCAGAATACACCAGCTCTCTTTACACCTTAAAGAACTGGAGAATCAACAACTAATTAAGTCAACCCCACACACAAGAAGGGAAATAATCAAGATTAGAGCAGAGATCAATGAGATAGAAACTAGAGATACAGTAGAACACTTTAATGAAACTAGAAGGTGGTTTTCTGAAAGAATCAATAATATTGATAAACCACTGTCCAAACTAACCCAAAAGAAAAGAAAAAGGACCCAAATTAATAAAATTATGAATGAAAGGGAAGAGATCAAAACTAACACAAAGGAAATAGAAACAATCATCAGAAATTATTATCAACAGTTATATGCCAATAAGTTAAGCAACTTAGAAGAAATGGATGCATTCCCGGAAACCTATAAACTTCCGAAACCGAATCAGGAAGAAACTGAACAGACTAATACCTGGTAACAAGATTGAAGAAGTGATCAAAAACCTCCCAAGAAACAAGAGCCCAGGACCTGACAGATTCCCTAGGGAATTCTACCAAACATTCAAAGAAGAAATAATAGCTATTCTCCTGAAGCTGTTTCAAAAAATAGAAACAGAAGGAAAACTTCCAGACTCTTTCAATGAAGCCAGCATTACCCCAATCCCCCAAACCAGGCAAAGACACCACCAATAAGGAGAATTTCAGACCAATATCCCTGATGAATATGGATGCCAAGATTCTCAACAAGATCCTATCTAATAGGATCCAACAGTGCATTGAAAAGATTATCCACCATGACCAGGTGGGATTTATCCCTGGGATGCAAGGGTGGTTCAACATTCACAAATCAATCAGTGTGATAGAACAAATCAATAAGAGAAGAGAGAAGAACCACATGGTCCTCTCTATTGATGCAGAAAAAGCATTTGACAAGATACAGCATCCATTCCTGATTAAAACGATTCAAAGTGTAGGGATAGAGGGAACATTCCTCAGCTTCATAGAATCTACCTAAAACCTACCTATGAAAAACCTACAGTGAATTATCACTCTCAATGGAGAAAAGCTGACAGCCTTTCCTTTGAGATCAGGAACCCGCCAAGGATGCCCACTCTCACCACTGTTGTTCAACATAGTATTAGAAGTCATAGCAACAGCAATCAGATGACAAAGAGAAATAAAAGGTATTCAAATTGGCAATGAAGAAGTCAAACTCTCTCTCTTCGCAGATGACATGATACTTTATATGGAAAACCCAAAAGACTCCACCCCCAAACTACTAGAACTCATACAGCAATTCAGTAATGTGGCAGCATACAAAAATCAATGTACAGAAATCAGTTGCTTTCTTATACACTAACAATGAAAATACAGAAAGGGAAATTAGACAATCGATTCCATTTACTATAACACCAAGAACCATAAGATACCTGGGAATAAACTAACCAAAGGGGTAAAGGATCTGTATTCAAGGAACTACAGAACATTCATGAAAGAAATTGAAGAAGATACAAAAAGATGGAAGACCATTCCATGCTCATGGATCAGAAGAATAAGCATTGTTAAAGTGTCTATACTTTATAAAGTCTTTATAAAGTCTATACTACATAAAGTGCCTATATAAAGTGTCTATATAGAGCAATCTATACTTTCAACACCATCCTGATCAAAATTCCACTGACATTTTTCAAAGCGCTGGAACAAACAATCCTAAAATTTGTATGGAACCAAAAGAGACCCTGAATTGCTAAGGAATTGTTGAAAAAGAAAAACAAAACTGGGGGCATCACATTGCCTGATTTCAAGCTTAACTACAAAGCTGTGATCACCAAGACAGCATGGAACTGACACAAAAACAGACACATAGACCAGTGGAACAAAGTAGAGAGCCTGGATATGGGCCCACAACTGTATGGTCAAATAATCTTCAACAAAGCAGGAAAAAATAAACAGTGGGGGGAAGAGACAGTCTCTTCAATAAATGGTGCTAGGAAAATTAGACAGCTATGTGTAGAAGAATGAAACTCGACCATTCTCTTATACCATACACAAAGATAAACTGAAAATGGACAAAAGGCCTCAATGTGAGTCAGGAATCTATCAAAATCCTAGAGGAGAACATAGGCAGCAACCTCTTCAACATCGGCCACAGCAACTTCTTTCAAGATACGTCTCCAAAGGCAAAGGAAACAAAAGCAAAAATGAATTTTTGGGACTTCATCAAGATCAAAAGCTTTTGCACAGCAAAGGAAACAGTCAACAAAATAAAGAGGTAACCCACAGAATGGGAAAAGATATTCGCAAACGACAATACAGATAAAGGGCTGATATCCAGGATCTATAAAGAACTCCTCAAATTCAACATCCACAAAACAGATAATGATGTCAAAAAATGGGCAGAGGACATGAATAGACACTTCTCCAAAGAAGACATACAAATGGCTAACAGACATATGAAAAAATGTTCATCATCATTAGCCATGAGGGAAATTCAAATCAAAACCACCATGAGATAGCACCCTTACCCCAATTAGAATGGCCAAAATTAAGCCAGTAAACAACAAGTGTTGGAGAGGATGTGGAGAAAGGGGAACCCTCTTACACTGTTGGTGGGAATGCAAGTTGGTGCAGCTGCTTTGGGGACATAGTGTGGAGATTCCTTAAGAAATAAAAAATAGAGCTTCCCTATGACCCTGCAATTGCACTATTGGATATTTACCCCAAAAATACAGATGTAATGAAAAGAAGGGCCATCTGTACCCCAATATTCATAGCAACAATGGCACAGTCGCCATACTGTGGAAAGAACCAAGATGCCCTTCAACAGACAAATGGATAAAGAAGATATGGTCCATATATACAATGGGGTATTATGCCTCCATTAGAAAGGATGAATACCTAATTTTTGTATCAACATGGATGGGACTGGAGGAGATTGTGCTGAGTGAAATAAGTCAAGCAAAGAGAGTTAATTGTCATATGGTTTCACTAACTTATAGAGCATAAGGAATAACATGGAGTACATTGGGAGATGGAGAAGAGAAGTGAGTTGGGGGAAATCAGAGGGGGAGAAAAACCATGAGAGACTGTGGACTCTGAGAAACAAACTGAGGGGTTTTGAGGGGAAAGGTGTTGGGGGTTGGGTGAGCCTGGTGGTGGGTATTATGGAGGGCATGTATTGCATGGAGCACTGGGTGTGTTGCATAAACAATGAATTTTGGAACACTGAAAAATTTTAAATTAAATTAAAAAAAACTAATGATGTACTGTATGGTGACTAATATAACATTAAAAAAAAAAAAAAAAAAAAAAGGAAGTGTCCTACTCCAAGAAGGAAGAAGCCCCAAATGATGAATCAAGGTGAAGGTGAATACAAAGGAAGTGGAGTCTCCAGATATTCCTGTTCTCTTCCTTTCCTCTCACCTCCTGTCTTTGCCCACATCTGTGGCCTCTCTGGCTGCAGGAACATTTCTCTAGCATTTCTTAACAAAAAGACAGCAGGCTCTGTGAAGGGCCAGGGAGAAGTAAGATGGGACATATCTGAAGGCCACAACCAATGTTCTGGTTTGCAATTCAGAGCAGCATCCTCCTCCCATCCTTAGGGTGACCTTCTCCCTGTGAATGGTTAATTAATCCTATGAATGGTTTAAGATACAGAGCACTAAATTAAACAGTCATTTTCTATTGCGAATTCTCCTACTGTTTTAGTTACTTTTTATGCCTGAAATTAGTTTATTTTTAGTTAACACATTTTTTTAAAAAACAGAATTAAATGCAAATCCTTACAGAGCTTGTCCGACTCCTGTAATGCTTAACTACATAAAAATTTCAATGTATTATTTATATCCAGATATGCTGCAGCTGAATTTTACATGTAAATGTTCAGAATTCCAAGTTCCTTAACTGGGAAAAAAAAAAAAAGAACGTCTTCACTGCCACTTGCTTTCTCTCATCTTTTATTAAAGAGTCTGTTAACACTTTAAAATGTGGCCCTTATACACACCAGAGACTCCAAACCAAGTTAACATCTTGCTTTAATTCACAAAAGAATGAAAATCTAACATCTGAAAAATGTCCAACCTGTATATAAACGCTCTAAGTGGAGAAAAATCAGCAAGAAATGTCCCAAGTCCTGAATAAGTACTCTCTTACATTTAGGGAGACAAGAAAAGCTTGGCTTCTTTAATAGTATCTATAAACTGTGAATTCCTTCCCTTTAAATCAATTATTTAAGTCCTGAGCTTGTGGTGAGACTGATAGAGAAATCAAACAGATAGACTGAGGTTCAAAATTTGGGGGCCAGTTAGAATCATAGAAGCAGTGATGCCAATGGGAGGCTAACCTGCCTCATAAAGAAACACCAGGATGCTGGGAATGGCACACACCATGCTGCAAGGAGAGGGCAGAGTCAGGTTTTAGCAGCCAGTGAGCAGGGATTGGTTGTGGGAGAGGAAGTCAAGAAATATTTCCCTCCCCTATCCACCACACCCATAATCTCTTCTAGGTTCCCTCCATCATCCTGTTAATGATCCAATTGCATATTACATATCAAAGAGACTGATGCTTGCTCTCACACAAAGAGAGAGGATGAAAGCCACACTGGTTTTGGAGAATGGGGTTGCTTGGGGAGAGAACAACTCCCATAGCAATGCTTCTGACCAAGAGAAGGAAGACCCAATTCTAGGTCCCCTTTTGGCTCCAGCCATGTGACCTCATGATATTCACATGATCTCAACCATAATATGAGTCTGTCTTTAGTGAAGTAGGTGATTCTTTGATGTTCCTTGAAATTCTGAGTTCTAGGAGTCTATGAATTTGCATTAGAATCCTATAGCACTACAGTAGAAAGATGCCCAGGAGTTTCCTCCCTCTCCTCCTGACAGGTGGAGTAGGCTGCATCTCTGGGGTGAATCATCACTGTGCTGTCAGCTACTCAGAGAACATTTCCTGGAGGAGGTGGGTTGTAGGAGCAAGTACCTAGAGAAATTTAAGAGTGAATGAAAAAACCAAGAAGTCACAGAGAAGCCTCTAAAACTCCCAGGGGCTAAAGGGGTGGGACTTTCTCCACAGAAGTAGAGAGGCTAAGATAACAGCTGTAGAGGGCAGCCCCTGAAGGTCAGCATGCCCTACACCCAGTGCAGGGTACTCAGAGGCACATTGGTTCACACAGGGAGGGTATGTGTGTGTGTTCATTTGGGTGCACAGAGATGACACTCAGTGCAAGGGTGGGAGATTATTTCCAAAGGACCGGCAAAGACTTGAATGTTTTACTACAAAAAGTGCAGGAAGAAGGGCCAAAGGGACCTTCCTGAATCATCAAAGTTCATGAGTGTGGGGGAATGAAAAGACCCACTAACTACAAACACTAATCTAATAATAATAACAACAGATAGTTGTTCATATTGGAGCACTTATATATAAGGAAATATACAAAGCATCTTATGTTTATTATCTCATTTGACAGTCACAAAATTCCTGAGATATAGGTATTATTATTGTGTATTTCCAATGGGAACATGGGGGCATGGATGATTTAGTAACTTGCCCACAGCAACACAGTTGGGAAATTCCCAGACAGGGGTTTGATCCCACAGGATCAAAGAGAATTTGAGTTTTAATCCTTATAAAGATTCCTTAAGCTTATTATCATTGTTACCACCTGCTGAGTTCCTCCTAATAATACAAATGTGTGGGTGTCTGTCTTAAGAAACCATAAGGCGGGAGTTAGGGAAGTACTGCCTTCAGGCAGCCAGTTATGGGGAAAAGGGGCAGGAGAAGTGGCTGCACTGTCTAGGCTGTGTTCATAGCCTCTTTTCCTCTGAATAAGTCTTCAGTAAAATGGCAGTGAAACTGTTTACTACTTAGCTAATTTGGGGGTTGGATCAGTCTTGGTCTTTTTTGAACTGAATGCTTATGTCCCCCCAAAATTCTTATGGTGAAACCCTAACTTACTCCATCATATGATGGTATTAGGAGGTGTGGTCTTTGGAGATAATTAGGTTTAGATTAGATCATGAGAATGGAGCCCCCAGGATGGGGCTAGCACCCTTAGAAGAAGAGAAAGAGACAAGAGAGCTCTTTCTCTCCACATGCACATAAAGAAGAGATCATGTGAGCACACAAGTAGACAGCCATCTGCAAGCCAGGAAGAGAGCTCTCACCAAGAACTGAATCTGCCAGTGCCTTGACCTTGGACTTCCCAGCCTCCAGAACTGTGAGAAATAAATGTCTGTTGTTTAAGCCACCCTGTCTGTGGTATTTTGTTATGGCAGCCCAAGCTGACTAAGACAGGGTTCTTGGCTGTGAACAACAAAAACAGAGGGAATCTGCTAAGGATTTCAGGACACTTGTAGAATCTGTGGAACAGTGGACTTAGGAAGGGCAGGAAACAAGAGGGTTACACAATGCTAGGAGATGGGCATCCGGAAGCACAGAATTTTCTCACATCTGAACTACCTGCATGGAACGCCAGTCATCCTTTCTGTGTGTCATCTGCTCTGAGTCTTGGGACTCCCAAGACATCATGTTCCATTGGCGAAGCCCAGCAAATCATGGTGGGGAGAGAAAGGCTCTGTCATCTGGAACAGACCTCCCCTGAGGCAACAAATGTTGGAGAGAAGAAACTCCTCAGAGGAATCTGGATGCTGCTGGGCAGAGAGACAAATTCTAGGCAGGCAGAAGTAAGAACACATACCTAGATGTGAAATATAAATGAACCTGAGCTGGGAAAGTCTGCGGCAAAGGCGAGCACAATCCTCCCTTGTCCATCCCACCAGGGAAGTACTGCCGTCCCACTTCCAGATCCCAGAGACTCCTCTGAGTCCACAGGAAATCCCACCATCTAGGGACACCATTGTCTGTCGAGGGGGCAGAAGTCTGGAGGGAACGGAAATGAGGGCTAGGGAGACTAGTCTAAAGGAAGCAGCAAGTAGGAGAGAAGAAACACCAAGGAAATTTAACCAAGATGGAGTGAATAAACCTATTCCAGGGAAACAGGGAGGTAAAAAGAAATCACAAAATTATCCATTAAAGCAAGTCCTTCTAGCTGAATAGGGCATTGGGCCAGGAACCCAATGGCATCAATAAAGAGAAGCAAGCAGCCTTCACCCCTCCCTCCTGAAGAGCCTCAGGAAGAGAAAATCCCATCTTCCTCTCTTTGCATGCACTTTACCCTGCCTGTGTAAGCGACTGATGTTTTTCTAAAGCCCATTACATTTGTTTTCACTTCCACTTGACCTCCCTTTGCATATTTTTTTTTTCTTTTTCTCTCCAAGGCTATTGAATTTAAAAGGCAGGGTGGGAAGTTTATACACAGAGACCAAGGATAACTGAAGTTGGATAGGGACAGAGGGCATGGATAGTGCGTATGATAAAGGAACTGCAAGTCTACAGACCTGGCCTCTTCCCACTAATGCCACTGACCTATCTCCCCATCCTGGGCACTAGGCTGCATCTAGACTTACATTTCCTTAAAAACAGAAAAAAGTGCCACTTCTCCCAGGTACCTGCAGCCCATGGACAGCTTGGGTCTCTGGCATAGGTTATATTTCAGCTCTTTTTACCCCTCTGCCAAGTTCCTTATACAGTGAAAAACCTGCACAATTGGATGTAGCAACCTGTTCACTCAAATCATGTAACTTCTGTGCTTCTGTTTCCCTACCTGCAAAAGGGGAAGAATATCAGCTGCCCTGCTTGAATTGTAGATATGTATTCTTTTACCTTTTTGTGTGTGTGAAATGTAACATACGAACTGAAAAGTAGATGAAATAAATATGCAATGCCCCAGGGTCATTTCAAGAGAAAATGAAATAATGCCAAGGAAGAGATCTGGAAAGTTAAAAGTGCTAATTTAACTGTTTATTGAGTCAGAGCCAAGGATTTTCACACCTTCAGAGGGGGAGTCTAGATTGAGTGTCTGCTTCCCATTCTTAATCATGTTCCTTTTGAGCTCTCCTAGGGGACTCCTATGACTACTGAGTTAGGCCTCAGTGGGGGTTCAGGGCTGATGAGATTAAGAAGGGTTGTCAAGGGGGAAGATTGGTAGTGGTGAGGGGACTGCCCCTTCCTCCTCCCAGCCCAGTTGCTGTTTTGTGGTGCTGGGTTTGTGAGGAGATGTTGCAGGTGTTGGGCGGCATCATAGCCTCCTCTCCTCCTCCCTCCACAACCAAGTATGACTCACTGTGGGATGGGGAGCCTGAGTCACTCGCCTACTCACATACCCAGCATCTCTCAGCATCTCACAGATAAGAACTCAGAGGATGGCGTGCCTGGGTGGCTCAGTTGGTTGAAGAATCTGCCTTCGGCTCAGGTCATGATTCCAGGGTCCTGAGATCGAGACCTGCAACATGCTCCCTGCTCAGCCAGGAGCCTGCTTCTCCCTCTCCCTCTGCCTGCTGCTCCCCCTGCTTGTGCTTTCTCTCTCTGTCAAATAAATGAATCAGTAAAATTAAGGAAAAAAAAAAAAAAAGAACTCACAGGACAGAGTCAGACTGGCCTGACCCATCACCACTGAGCTGTGTGGCCAAATCACCTTACCTCTCTGAGCTTCAGTGCCCATATTTATAAAGCAGGAATCATAAGACCTATCTCATAGGCTTACGACTATTTCACATCAGATAACCGGTAGACAGATGCCAGCCATCATTATGATTGTAGAGGACTAGAACAAGCTTGCTGCTCTTCTTGACTCCTTGTTGCTCTATCCACCCTCACTGGAAGGTGGGGGCTGTTCCAGTAGAAGCTAGCCCTTCACCTTGCCCCTGGGAGGGAACCACCAAAAGAACTTCTTCCTCTGGTCACAACGGTGATTTTTAATGAAAATAATCAAAAGCTTGTATGGGTAAGCAGCCATATGCTGATTCTGGCCTCTTGGAGAACCATCTTCCCCTTCTGACACTGAATGTGGTTGAAAAAAGGTTTGTCCCTTAGAAAATGTCTTTTTTTTTTTTTTTTTTTTTTTTACAAGGACAGGAAACAGTCCAATAGCAATGCCTGGGTTCAGTGTTCATCCAGGATCTGGCAGAAGTCAAGCCTTTCCTGAGTCTCTGGGAAGAAGTACCAGGACCTTCAACCCAACTCCCCTTATGCTTGTCCTGTATGGGCTGTGACATCACAATAACCACCTGGGTAGTTGTCTGCGGACAACTGTGACTGAGTGTGTTGCACCCCAGAGAAGCAGAGAGAGGATTGTCAAGAATCTCCCAACCCCAGGCCACTAAGGGGCCTCTGAGATCATTTAAATGAAGGGGCTCATCCATGGATGGATCCAAAATGTTTTCTAAGTACCATGAAATTATATACAAAATTTTATCTATGTGAGATATGTGAGTCATTTTAGGAAGAGAATAGTTTTCACTGATTCTCAAGAGGATCCACAGCTCCCCAAACACCAAGAATGAATGACAAAAAAAGATTCAAAAGCACATACCCATAAGGACCACAAAGACAGTATAAATGTAGAAGCAGGTCAGGTGGAGATATGAAAAGGATACAGTGAGCTGGAAAGTGTGTGTGTATATATATATAGAGAGAGAGAGAGAGAGAGAGCAAGCGCACTTTTTAGGACAAAAGAATTATTTTGGGCCAGATCTTCTCCATTGGTCCAGTGTGCAGTCCCCACCAATCAACAAGAGAAAGGTTTATCTAAAGTCCCAGAACCATCTGGGCCTACACCACACCTGGACCCACCCACACCCAGGAGGGGGTCTTTCTACAACGCTGCTTCCACAGCATCACTCTCATGTTCAAAGAAGAGGAACAACAAAAGACTGGGCTTGAATGCATGCTGTCACTAGAAAAGAGTAGGAATTAAGATACCCAAGGAAGCCTGTCATCAAAATTGAGGCTGCAGCTAGCTTTTGAAGGATGGAGAAAAACTATGCTTGGCCAAGAAAATACAACTGAAACAAAAACCTGCAAGGAATTTGGCTGAAAGAGCTAAGAGTAAAGGTAAAAAGTTCCATCAAAAGCTTTCACTGAAACCTGTTGTTGCCTAATTAACACAGAATGTTTTTAAGGAGACAGAGGCTTTTCGGGACATTAGTGGTCTCAAGGGCATTAAATAGAAGGTTTTCAGGCACATTTGGTTTGGAAAATCATTCCACTCAATGATGCCAATGCCTGACTCACACCCTGTGCCAGACAGCATCCCAGCCAGAGTGTTAGTCCCTGTGGTCTGAGTCAGGAAAATAAAGGTAGATTTTATCAATCTCACTAGCTGCTTATATCCCACAGAGAATGAGAGGCCAGTCACATCCTCTGTTAAACAGGAAAATATGACCTTTCTGGTGCCCCTCCTGGTGACTGGACTGGCTTGGGACAGAGGGAGGGATGACCAAGGAACAGGTAGTAGGTAGCAAAGGGTTGTCATTGAAAAGATAATATTCTACTTAACCCAGCCATCAGGCAAAGGCAGGGATAGTGCACCTGATTCATGACTGCAAGGAGTAGATCACAGGTCACTCTAGGTTTAGGAAAGCTTCCACCACTTTCCTGCAGAAGTGATGGGACAGGAGAATAACATGAAGCTGCTTAATCAAACTACCAAGCTGGAGGAAGTGACTGTGGGATCCATGACTACTCTTTACACAGTGCCCACAAGTAACATTCTCCTTTCCTCTCCCTAGTCTCTCTGGACTGGATATTCTCCTTTGTCCCCTCAGGTCTCATCTCCACACTGTGCTCTATGCTAGAGGCTGATCTGTATACCTTGAGAACTGGATTTGCAATATTTGGGAGGAGTTAGTTGACTTTGAATGTTCTAAACCCCTAAGCCCTACTGATACCTCTTTTGCAGCAGAAACAGCCATTCTGATTCCATCTGAAGGTTGTGATGTCTCAGTTGAAGAGCCCATAATGACCTCATCTTTGGTGGTTACATTACAAGGGGATCTTAATTCTCCTCAAGTCTCACACCCAGCACTTCCCATTGTATATAGGCCAAACTCCAGACCTATCAGATCGAACTCAAAGTCAAACCCTGGAGAAGGCCAAAACACTACAAATTGTTGCAGGATTTACAAATTTATCAGGAAAAACCTGGAGGAAATGTACTAAGTAGATTCTGAATGTGTTAAGCACAGAAGGCAGAACAAGTTTTAGTTCAGGCTGTATATATGGATGTTCTTACCAGACTCTAGATTCAGTGTGTTAGCTACGGCTAATTGTGGTTGTTAAGTGTTGCTTACTTTTTGAGTAAAACTGCATTAAATGGTGTTTTTTTTTTCCTTTTAACACTTTAAATATCTCACCCCACTCTCTTCTTGCTTGCACAGCTTCTGAAGAAAAGTTCAATGTAATTCTTATTCCTGTGTCTCTATAGGTTAAGTATTTTTGTCTCCTAGCCTCTTTCAAGATTTTATCTTTGCCTTCATTTTTCAGTAGTTTCTATATGATACACCTGGATGTATTTTTTTTTTTTTAATCCTGCCTGAGCTTCCTGGATCTGTAGTTTAACATCTGTCATTAATTTTGGAAAATTCTCAATTGGAAAATTCTTATTGTTTCAAATATTTCTTCTGTTCCTTCTTTCTGTTCCTTCTAGTATTCATAATACATATATGTTATATCATTTGTAAATGTCCCACAGTTCTTGAATAGTCTGCTCCATTTTATTTCTTTTTTCTCTTTACATCTCAGTTTTTGGAATGTCTATTAACATATCTTTATGGCTTTTTACATTTTTATTTAAATTCAATTTAGGTAACATATACTGTATTATTAGTTTCAGGAGTAGAGTCTAGTGACTCATCAGTTGCATATAACACCCAGTACTCATTACATCAAGTGCCCTCCTTAATGCCCATCACATAATTACCCTATGCCAGCATCCACCTCTCCTCAGCAACCCTCAGTTTGTTTCCAGTTTAGAGTCTCTTATGATTTGTCTCCCTCTCTGTTTTTTTTTTAAGACTTTATTTATTTATTTGACAGACAGAGATCACAAGTAGGCAGAGAGGCAGGCAGGGGAGGGTGGGGGAAGCAGGCTCCCTGCTGAGCAGAGAGCCCGATGCAGGGCTCAATCCCAGGACCCTGGGATCATGACCGGAGCTGAAGGCAAGGGCTTTAACCCACTGAGCCACCCAGGCTCACATCTTATTTATTTATTTTATTTTTTATTTTATTTATTTATTTATTTATTTTTTTTTAATTTTATTTTTCCTTCCCTTCTCCTATGTTCATCTGTTTTGTTTCTTAAATTCCACATATGAATGAAATCATATGATATTTGTTATTGACATATTTTTAATTTGTCCTCCCTTCTGCCTGATTTGGGTTTATTTTTCTATTTTCTTGTCTAGGCTCTTAAAGTAGGAGCTTAGATTATTGGTTAGAGATTTTTCCTCTTTTCTAATGTATATATACACTGCTATAAATTTCCACTTCTGCACCTTTTTAGCTGTGTCATACAAATTTTGATATATTTTCATCTTCATTCAGTTCAATGTATTTTTTGATCTGCTTAAGAACTTCCTTCTAACAATAACCATTTGATGGCTTGGCAAATTGATTATTTAGAAGTACATTGTTTAGTTGCCAAATATCTGGAGATTTCCCTGTTTTTTTTTTAATTGATTTCTAATTTTATTCTTTTGTGGTTATACTCACTTCAATTTTTTAAAATTTTGTTGGAGTTTGTTTTATGGCTCAGGTTTGATCTATCTTGGTATATATTCCACAAATACTTTAAAAGGATGTGAATTCTGATGTTGTGGGTAGAACCTTCTATAAATACTTATTTGTTCTGGTGGTTGATGATGCTGTTCAGTTCTATATGCTGACATATCATCAGTCTAGTTGAGTTGTTCTAACACTTCTTGAGGAAACTGTATTAAATCTCTGACTATAACTGAGGATTTCTCCTTTCAGTTCTATTAGTTTTTGCTTCACATACTTTGAAACCCTGTTGTTTGGTTCATACATGGGATTGCTACGTTTTCTCAGTAAATTGACCCTTCTATGGGTCAATATTATATAATATAATTATATAATATCCTTCTAATAATATCCAATTATATAATATCCTTCTATGTCTCTGGTAATTTTCTTTGCCCTAAAATCTACTTTATCTAATATTAATATAACTACTTCAGATTTCTTTTGATTAATTTTTACATTATATACATTTCTTTCTTTTAAAAGATTTCATTTATTTATTTGACAGACAGAGAGGCAGGCAGAGAGAGAGAGGGAAGCAGGCTTCCTGATGAGCAGAGAGCCCAATGTGGGGCTCAATACTAGGACCCTGAGATGATGACCTGAACAGAAGGCAGAGGCTTAACCCACTGAGTCACCCAGGCGCCCCACATTATATATCTTTCTTTAGCTTTTTTCCTTCAACTTATCTGTATCATTTTATTAGAAGTGAGTTTCTAAAGGGAACCCACAAACACTGTTGGTAAGAATGTAAATTGGTGCAGCCACTGTGAAAAACAGTATAGAAGTGCCTCAAAAAGTTCTATTAAAAATAGAACTCCCATATGATCCAGCAATTCCACTTCTAGTATATATCTGAAGGAAACAAAAACACTAACCTGTAAAGTTACCTGCACCCCCATGTTCATTGCAGCATAATTTACATTAACCAAGATATAGAAACAAATTAAGTGGCCATCGATAGATTTTTAAAATATGGCCTATACCCATAAATATATATTATTCAACCACAAAAAAGAAGGGAATTCTGCCATTTGCAACAACATAGGAGGACTTTAAGGACCTTATGCTGAATGGATGAAGTCAAACAAAGACAAATGCCATAGGATTTTACTTATATGTGCCATCTTAAAAAACAAACAAACAAGAAAAAAACCAAAACCAAAACAAACAAAAAACCTGAATCCATAGATACAAGGAAAAGATTAGTGGTTAACAGAAGGGTGAGGAGTAGAGGGAATGAATTGGATGAAAGTTGTCAAAAGGTACAAAGTTCCAGCTATGAAATAAATAAGTTCTGGGATGTAATGTACGGCATAGTGACTATAGTTAACATTGGTATATGCTATATTTGAAAGTTTCTAGGAGAATAAAACCTAACAGTTATCATCACAAGGAAAAACATTTTTGCAACTATATAAGGTCATGCATGTTAGCCTAATGTGATGATCATTTTGCAGTGTACATACATGCCAAGTCACTATGCTGCACCCCTTAAAATTATACAGTGTTGAATGTCGATCATATCTCAATAAAAATGGGGCAAAATTTTTAAAAAGAAGTGAGTTTCTAGTAAGCATCATATGGCTAGGTCATGTTTTTTAATCTAGTCTGCCAATCTCTTTTTATTGGATTATTCAGAATATTTATATTTAATGTAATCATGGATGTGTTAGAATTTAAGTTTGTTTTGTTTTGTTTTCTGTTTGTTCTTTCCATTTTTTGTTTCTCTGGTTTCTTTTCTCTGTCGTCCCATAGGTTACTTCATTTTTTTATTTGATTGATCTATAGTGATTTAAGCTTATAAGTGTATTAAATTCTTAGTGTACTTAAGTAAGTACTTAAGTACTTTTAGTACTTTACACTAAGTATATTTTAGTGGTTGCTCTAGATATTACATTTTATATACATAATTTGTTGCAGTCTACTGATGTTATCATTTTACCAGTTTGACATATGGACACCTCACCTCCTTTTACTTCCTTTAACCCTCCCTATTTGTCATATAATTGTCTTACATATTTGTCATATAACCACACCACAGAGTGCTATAATTCTCCTTCAAAAGGTAAATATTTTGAAAACTCAAGAGGATAGAAAATTCTGTTTTTTCTACCCATATTTTTTCTTTCTGAAGTTCCTAGATTCCTGCTTTTATCATTGCCTTTAGAGTTAAAGAATTTCCTTTAGTCGTTCTGTTAGGGTAAGTCTGAAGGCAACAAATTCTCTGAGATATTTTATCTGAGAATATATTGATTTCCCCTTCATTCTTGAAAAATATTTTCATGGACTATAGGATTCTGGATTCATACTTCTTTCAGTTCTTGGATAATATTGTGCCACTTTTTTCTGACCTACATTATTTCTTTTAGAAATCTGCTGTCATTCTAATTTTTTTTTTTTTTTCATTATGGTTAAGGTGTCATGTTTTTCTCTGACTTTCAAAACTTTGTCTTTGTCTTTAGTTTTCAGTTAATTCTGGTGTGTCTTGGCACAGATTTCTTTGAGATTATCCCATCTGGAATTTGTTCAGCTTGTTGAATCTGTAGGTTTACATCTCTTGCCAAATTTGGGGAGTTCCAGTTGTTATTTCTTTAGGCACTTTTTCAGTCATGCTCTCTTTCTCCCTCCTTCAGAGACTCTGACACAAATGTTAGGTCTTTCGTTACAGTCCCATAGATCCCTGAAGCTCTGTTCAATTGTTTTCATTCTATTTTTCCCCAAAATAGAGAAAGATATAAATCTGTTGTTTAGATTGTATACTCTGTATTGTTCTATCTTCACTTATTCTTTCCTTTGTTATCTTCATTCTGCTGTTTATCTTATCCATTGATATTTCTTTCAATTATTGCATTTTTCAGTACTAAAATGTGCATTTAGTTGTTTTTCTTCTATTTTCCATTTCTTTTCTGGTGCTTTCTATTTTTTTCCCTTATTACAAACATGTTCATAATTACTCATTGAAGCATTTTTATCATGGCTGCTTTCAAATCTTTGTCAGTTAATTTTAATATTTCTGTTATCATGTACTAATGGATTCCATTTGAAATCTTTCTATTCTTCCTGGTATGATGAGTGATTTTTTCATTGAAAATTTGACATTTTCATATTGTGTTATGAAACAGGATATCATTTTAGATGTTTCTTGGTGGGCTTTTTTTTACATTGCTCTGGCAGGTGAAACAGACGTACTGCCTTGTTACTACCAGATGGGAGTAGAAGTCTAAGCTTCCCATATAGGCTCCATGACACCTGTGCACTGAGGGCTCCTCAGTAGTACTAAATAGCAGTGGGAGTTCCAGTTTCCCAACTCCACTGACACTGTGGCAGGGACAACATCATTACCACTGCACTAGAATGAAAGTCCTGACTCTCCAACTAGTCTTGCTTTGACAACAATGGACACCTTATAACTGCTGGGTGGAGTGGATATGCAGAAGGTCTACTGATACCACAGGGGTTAGGCACCATTAGCTGCCAGCAGGTATGAAGTCCCACATTCCTACTTGGTCTTCCCTGACACCAGCTCATTGGGGATGGTGGGGGGAGGGGTGCCTTTTTATAGATTCATGACAGTGGAAGTCTAAGCTCCCCACCAGGCTCTCACAGGATTTGATGGGATGGGTGGGGATAAGAGCCATAATTTTTGCTATGGTATTTGGCTGGAATAGAGCCATATGTTTTCTATCTTGCTAGACTGCCCATTTCCTGGACCTTTGGTGGGACTTTTTTATTTGCATCCCTTATTATTTCCAAATTGCTAGCTTCTTCAGCTCCAAGTCTGAGAAACCTGAGGCCAAAAGAAAATTCAGGGAACTCATCATCATGTTGTTCATGGGGTAAAGAGGTCTGCTTTCCTCTCTTCACGTCTGAGTCTTCTATTTGCTTTATGTAAGAACATTGATTTAGTTGTACTTTGAAAGGAGAAAGAGAAAAGTACATCCATTCTATCTTCTCAGAAGTGACAGAACAACTTCTGTTTTTAAAAATTGGTTTTGTGGAGCACCTGGGTGGCTCAGTGGGTTAAGTCTTTGCCTTTGGCTCAGGTCGTGATCTCAGAATCCTGGGATCAAGCCCCGAATCAGGCTCTCTGCTCAGCAGGGAACCTGCTTCCCCCTCCCCCTGCCTGCCTCTCTGTCTACTTGTGATCTCCCTTTCTGTCAAATAAATAAATAAAATCATTTAAAAAAATAAAAAATAAAAATTGGTTTTGCAGTTAACAAAACCAAAAGACAACTGACAGAATGGAAGAAGATATTTGCAACTGACATATCAGATAAAGGGCTAGTATCAAATATCTATAAAGAGCTTAGCAAACTCAACACCCAAAGAACAAATAATCCAATCAAGAAATGGACAGAGGACACAAAAAGACATTTCTGCAAAGAAGACATCCAGATGGCCAACAGACACATGAAAAAGTGCTCCACATCACTCGGCATCAGGGAAATACAAATCAAAACACAATGAGATACCATCTCACACCAGTCAGGATGGCTAAAATTAACAAGTCAGGAAATGACAGATGCTGGCGAGGATGCCAAGAAAGGGGAACCCTCCTACACTGTTGGTGGGAATGCAAGCTGGTGTAACCACTCTGGAAGACAGCATGGAGGTTCCTCAAAAAGTTGAAAATAGAGCTACCTTGTGACCCAGCAATTGCACTACTGGGTATTTACCCTAAAGATACAAACGTAGTGATCCGAAGGGGCACGTGCACCCCAATGTTTATAGCAGCAATGTCCACAATAGCCAAACTATGGAAAGAACCTAGATGTCCATCAACAGATGAATGGATAAAGAAGAGGTGAGATATATATATATATCTATATATATATATATATACATACATACAATGGAATACTATGCAGCCATCAAAAGAAATGAAATCTTGACATTTGCGACAACGTGGTTGGAACTAGAGGGTATCATGCTTAGTGAAATAAGTCAATTGGAGAAAGACAACTATCATATGATCTCCCTGATATAAGGAAGTGAAAAAGCAACGTGGGGGGCTTGAGGGGTAGGAAAAGAAAAATGAAACAAGATGGGCTCGGGAGGGAGACAAACCATAAGAGACTCTTAATGTCACAAAACAAACTGAGGATGGCTGGGGGGAGGGGAGTAGGGAGAGGGTGGTGGGGTTATGGACATTGGGGAGGGTATGTGCTATGGTGAATGCTGTGAAGTGTGTAAACCTGGCGATTCACAGACCTGTACCCCTGGAGCTAATAATACATTATATGTTTATTTTTTAAAAATTTTAAATAAATAAATAAATCTTTAAAAGATAAAAATTGTTTTTGTCTTCTTATTGAATTGTAAGAGTTCCTTATATTTTCTGGATAAACACCCTCTTTTCATATTTTTTAAAAGATTTTGTTTATTTATTTGACAGAGATCATAAGTAGGCAGAGAGGCAGCCAGAGAGAGAGAGGAAAGCAAGCTCTCTGCTAAGCAGAGAGCCAAATGCTGGGCTTTATCCCAGGACCCTGAGATCATGACCTGAGCCAAAGGCAGAGGCTTGACCCACTGAGCCACCCAGGTGCCCCTCTTTTCATATTTTTTCTTGAAATTTTTTTCCTTTCAGTCTGTGACTTACCTTCTAAAGAGTTTTCTTAACAGTATCTTTTGAAAACAAATTATGACTTAGAGTGCTTTTTGTGTCATATTTAAGAAATTTTCCCAAGTACAGAGTAACTAAGATTTTTTAAAGTTTTCTTCAGGAACTTTTATCATCATAGGTTTTATATTTAGGTCTAAACTCTATTTTTTGTTATTACCCATATTTCTGTACTTATATGTGATTTGAGGTAAAGGTCAAGTCCTCTGCCCTGTGAGGTTATCTAATTCTTCCAGCACCATTTGTGAGAAGTTGAGTGGTCATATATATGTGGGTCTATTTCTGGACTCAATTCTGTTCCACTATTCTATATATCTGTCTTTAGGTCACTACCACACCATTTTGATTCCTGAAACTTTATAGTAAATCTGGAAACCAGGTAATAAAGTCCTTTCTTTTTGGTCTTTTTCTTCAAAATAATTTTGGTTATTTCAGGTTCTTTGCATTTTACTGTAAAATTTTAGATAAACTTGTCCATTTCTATAGATAATGCCTGTAGGTTTTGATTGTGATTGAATTGAATCTAGAAATCAATTTAGGAAAACTGATATCCTAATAAATTGAGTCTTCCAATGTGTGAGCATGGTATATCATTCTATTAATTTCTGTCTACAGTGTTTTGTAGTTTTTGGTGCACATATCTTACACATATTTTGTCAATTTTTTCCCTAAGACAGTTCATATATTTTGCTATTGTAAGTGGTATCATTTTTTAAATTTCTAATTTGATTTTTATTATTATAAATATGTAGAAATACAATTGATTTTTCTATATTGATTTTGTATCCTGCAATTTAACTAAACTCACTTATTTGCTCTAATAGATTCATGGGATTATTTGCATGGACGATCATGCCATCTGTCAATAAAGACAGTTTACCTTTTCTTTTTCAATCCAGATGCCTTTTATTTCTTTTTCTTGCCTTCTTGTTTTGGCTAAGACCTCCAACAAAATATTCAATAAAATTGATGAGATTTTAGCAAGAAAGTATTTGGTTTTTCACCATTAAATATGACATTTATTATATGGGGAGTTTTGTAGCAGCCCTCTATCAGTTTAAGAAAATACCCCTTTTTACAAGTTTGCTGAAAGACTTTTCTTCCTTTCTTTTTCATCATAACTAGGTGATAGATTTTGTCAAATACTTTTTTATACATCTATTAAAATGGGTTTTTTTGTTTTTTAGTCTGTTAATAAATCATACATGTTTACTTTCAAATGTTCAAAGAGCTTTGCATTTCTGGCACAGGAATATATTTACTTTTGAAAAGGATATAGAAGCTATGTTTTGCAGGCAGTAGACTGAGATGGGAAAGGCCACACTTCAAAGGAGACACTCTTTCCAGGAGGATGATGCTATCCAGGAATGAGAGAACAGAGTCAGCAGCAGTTAAATGTTGTTGTTAGCTGAGCATGGTAACAGGCAGCAGAGCCCAATTAGTGATTAGAAATATATGAAATAGTATTTGATGGAGGACAATTTACCACTGAAGTCTCTAGGACCAAAACGGATGAACAGCTCTATGGTCTTACTTGTCCAAGGCAAGCAAGACTTACTTGAGTCACTATGAAAAGAATTGCAGCCTATTCCTTAATTCCAAGGGCCTAATCAACTTATAGAGCTAAAGCACCTGGAATAAAGGGGAAACCAGGAAACACTGAGTAAAAAATATTGATATAGCACAGTTGTGTTCTGGAAACCTCCCTCCTTGCCATAGCCAATGAAACTAGAGATCAGGGTAACTGATCAATAAAGAAATGAAATCCTGGGATCATTCAGAATTTGCTGGACTCCAGCTGTGGACCAGTACTATTTCCTGACGACCCAGAAGGTATTATGATTCACTGGGCAGACTTATAACATTTTCTTCCCATCTTTGTAACTCTGGACTCTGTTAAAGTTAGAGGTTTTTGAATTTAAGAGAAAAAGTCTTCTGCCTGGAGATTGCAATAATGCTTACATTAACCTGAAAGTTGAAAATTCCACATGATTATTTTGAACTACTCACAACACCAGAAAAACAATGAAAAAGCAGTTGTTTTGGTTGGGGTCATTGATCCTAACTGTCAAGAGGTAATAGCAGTGCTCTACACAATGGGAACAAGAAGGAAAATTTCAAGAACTAAGGGGTCCTTGAAGGAAACTCCTAAGCAATACTGACTCTGAACAGTCTCGGTGGGCATATAATCCAGGTACACAAAGAGGTTCCATGAGCCTTCTCCTGGCTTCCCCAGTAGCTATCAATGGGTACACTGTACTCATTGTCTAAGACTAACTTATCAAAAATATCTATCTCATTTTTTAGTGAAAAGATCCTTGAATGAAAGAAAGAAGTTCCTGGAGCTCAGTTATTCCAACTCGGCATCCCTACAGAGGAAACCAGTAGCTGTCCATTGATATCTATATGATCACCTTCCAGAGTAATGGAGTTGACCATGGGATATAGCAACCCAGCTAGGAACCAAATTTCCCAGTTCCCGTGGTGCCAAGTGAATACGCTCTCATAAATAGCATGAGAAGAACAATTCCTGCCTTACATATTGAAAAAAAGTCCCCAACCCTGAACTATTCTCTCTTCCCTCCTGAGACTGAAATGGCAGTAGGCAGAGGGAACTTACAAGCCATATGTTGAAAACAGAAGCACTATAATAAACCTGAACATTGTATAGAGCACAGAACAAAGCTTCACCAACATTGTACCACACACCTTAGACTGTTAGGGAAAAAAGAAATTTACTTGTTTTTATGGCTACTGAATTACAGGGTCTCTGTTTTAATCCCAATACATCTCTAATAGTCAATTAATACGCCTTGATCTTGGGTCTGATGTTCAGTCTTTCTGTCAATTCTGGGATCTCTGTAATAATCTAGTAATTACCATTTTAAATATCCTCAGGAAAATAAATACCATAATCAATATCTAGCCATTGCATTAGGGAAAAAGAAATTATTTGACAGCCCCCTGAAAACAACCCTCTGTTGAAGGGAATGCAAAATCTGGCAGAAAACACTGGTAACTGCCAGTATGTGTTCTCCTCTTTTCCCCTAATAGTTCACACACTTTTAGCTGATCACATAGCTGTAGAACTATAGATACAACTCTAGGACTAAGTTCTTGTCAATAAAATGAGAACAGAAGTGATACGTACAGCTTTCAGATTGTCCTCTTAAAATGTGAGGGATTTCTCTCTCCTTCCTCTATCTGAAATGCAGAGCTGGTGTGTAATATGCTATGCTAACAGATATAGGTCAGCTAGTAGAGAGAGCAGAAAGATGACATAGAAACAGCCAGGGTCCCTGGCCCAACGGTCTCTGACACCTGGGACTAAGTCCCAAACACCTCCTTTGAGAAAGAGAAAAACCTCTATCCTGTTTAAAACTTTTACGTGAGAGGGAATCTCATTAGAGTGGCCAAAGCAATGTTGTAATTTGTGTATAAATTGTGTACTCAAAGAGAAACTGAGACTGTGAAAGGGAAACTAAACTGTGTAGATTGGAAGTCAGGAGAAGGGCTCTAGCTTCAACGGGTCTGTTAACAAGCAAGTCAGTTCCCTTCTCTGAGCCTCAACTTCTCCATCTGAAAATGCAACCTCTGCCAAGATGAACAGCCAATGAACAAGCTGAGAGCATGCTGTGCTAAGCACAATAATGACAAAGAAATAGGCAAAATTGAGCCCTGCCGGAGGTGAACAAATCCTTGGAAAACATCAAAAACAAAAAACAAGCCATGCATATTATAGGGGCAAATCCAGGTCCACCCCCCACTTTTTTTTTTTTTTTTGCCTTGATGTTATTCTCTAAGACATTTGTGTTTTTAAATAAATCTTACAGATTCAGTGCCAAAATTCCATCTGCCTCCTCCTGCTGAGAAGTCATAATGCCATGTTTATGACACCAGGCTCTGTTTCCATGGGGATGATTGTGTCAGTGTAATTCTAGCATTATGACTTCTGGGTATGTTTGAGAAGATGGTTGAAGGCAATGAAAAATCTTCGAATGTACACGTTTGTTGTTATTCTGATAACTCACAGCTACATGAATGATGATGCTGAAAATAGAGAGTAGGAACTAGTCAGATGCCCACTGAAGGCTGAGATCATTTTTCTGACTGCTGAAAAGGTCGCTTAACCCCACACACCTTCCTTCTTGAAATTTTTGTTCTGCTAATTTTTAATTTTTTTGTTAAGTTTTTAATACAACATAATTTGCATGAGGCAACTGTCAGGCTTTTATGTGCTCCATTTCATTGCCTGAATCTTTCAGCTGGGTGGGAACTGCATTAAGCTCAACCTGAATAATGGCTTCTATTATTTAAATCTATTATTTAAATTCAATTTTGCCAAGAAGCTATCACTCCTACTCTATCTGCAAATATGGAAACTTAAATGTAGAGGTTCCTCCTAAAATTTTCCACAGGGGAAAAAAAGTCATCCTTCTAAGTGCACGCTTTGAGCACACTTTGCAAATTCTGTGAGAAAACAACTTTAAACAACCTGTTTCTTTTTCATTTCAAAATTGGGATTTTTAAAAATTAAAAATTCTGCTGATTATAAAAGGAATTTTGCTTACTATAAAAAATCATTGAAGAATCTAAAATAGCAGTGTCTACTCAAAATTGCTACCCCCCAGAGAAACATTGTTTTGTCTTTATATTTTTTCTAGATTTTTAAATATAAAGAAACATCCATATTTACATATAGTGAATCATATGATACTATTGCAGACTGTATTTTCTAAAGACAGCTACAACAATATTCCCATCTTGTATGCTTTACTGCAAGTGTCCTTGTTGCTCTGTCATCAAGAAATGTTATTTCTACACCCCCTGGAATCTAAGCAGGCCTTTGGACTATTGCCTTCAATTGAATAAAACTACCATATGATGCCAGTTCTGTACATAGCCCTTAACTGGACTGGCAAATTCCACTTTCTACTCCTTGGAAGCTGGTTACTATGTAAGAGCTAAGACTATCCTGAGACCACCACCCTGTAAGTCCAAGGTGGCCTGGAAGATGAGATTCCATGTTGAGAGGTCAAGAAACCAAAGTTCACTAAGGCTCCAGACATGTAGATTAAGAAGCTGCTTTGCGGGGCACCTGGGTGTCTCAGCTGGTTAAACGTCTGCCTTGGGCTCAAGTCATGATCCCTGGATCCTGGGATGGAGCCTTGCTTCAGGCTCTCTGCTCAGCAGGGAGTCTGCTTCTCCCTCACCCTCTGCCCCTCCCACCCTCTTGTGCTCTCTCTCTCTCTCAAATAAATTAATAAAATCTTTAAAAAGAAAGAAAGGAAGGAAGAAGGGGAGAAAGAGAGAAAGAGAAGAGAAAGAACGAAAAAAGAGAAAGAAGGAAGAAAGAAAGAAAGAAAGAATAAGAAAGAAAGAGAGGGAGAAATAAACTGTTTTGAAAGTGAAAACTTCCATCCCAGAGGATACAGCTGAATACATATAGCAAACCAGCCTGTTAAGCCCTTCTACATTCCAGGTACAAAATCATAAACAGAGTAAAATCATTGTTTTAAACCTGAAGTTTCATGTTTAAAATTAGATATTAGATAACCAAATTAGATAACCAATTAGAGAACCAAAACATATTCTTTGAATATTTTTATGTTAAAAAAATTAAATTCACCTTGTCTCTTTTAGTGGTTCTCATAGTATTTAATTATATGCATTTACCATATGTTAACTCATCCCTAATAAATGTACTTTTAGACTGTTTTCCCTTTGGTTAATCATAAATAATGCTTCAGTGAACATTTCTTTACTGATGCACCCATCTGATTGTTTTCGAGGGTAAATTTTCATAAGTTATATTAAAGATAATTCAAAGATTACATTTTGATATCCAGCCTGATGATATTTCAGAAATGTATAAAATTATTTTCACACCAGGAACATGTGAGAACCTTTTTTCCCGCACTGTCATCATCACTGGGCCTTATCATTCTTTATAATCTTAACTAATCTGCTAAAATATGTGTAATTTCATTTTTATTGACCATTTTTTATATTTTATAAATTGCTTGTTTATAAAGTTATTTCAAAGACATCTTAAAACTTGGGTTTCTTAGTACTATATAAACAATAATTTCATAAATGTATATTTGGTAGATATTTCTGTTCACTAATATTTCCAATTCTCCTCCCCTTCCAAAGGAGCACAGGAGTAATAGATTTTCTTAGCTCCATGAATTCATGTATGGCTATGTGCCTTGGCTTGGAAAAAAAAAAAGAAGGAGGAGGAGGAGAAGGAGAAGAAGAGAGGGGAAGGGAGAGGGGGAAACAACACGCATCAAATCCAGGCAAAAACCTTTAATTACCAGTGCACAATGCTCCTTGTTTTTTCTTCCCCAGCTGCAGCAATAACAAAAACCAGGTTGATAGAAAGATTCCATAAAATCTAAATGGCCTGGAGGTCTAAGCCAACCTATTGAGAAAATTGCTCTGGAGAGTCTCCCAGACCCTCAGACTTGGTGTGAGCAAGAACTAAATGTTTTTTTATATTAACACACTGAACTGTTAGTCTGTTTACCACTGAAGAATAACCTAACCTATTCTGGCTAATACAATACATGTCTGGTTATATAAAATGCTTTCCAAATGCAGACTTTGTTGTTTGGCTTCCTTGCTTGTTGCTTGGCCCTATGCTTACCTTCATATATATCAGCACACACAGCATAGGTCACCTTAATAAAAGGATTTAAAAATCTGGTATGTGTTCTTCCATTGTTTTCCTTCATGCTCACAATACTATACAAATACACAAATATGCAAACATGGGAATGTATGTATATAAAGTGAGATTTTAGTCTTTGTTTTACAAAAAAAGAAAGTGGGGGCACATGGGTAGCTCAGTGGGTTAAAGCCTCGGCCTTCGGCTCAGGTCATGATCTCAGGGTCCTGGGATCAAGCCCTGCATCAGGCTCTCTGCTCATCGAGGATCCTGCTTCCCCACCCGCTTCTGCCTGCCTCTCTGCCTACTCGTGATCTCTGTCAAATAAATAAATAAATAAAATCTTAAAAAAAAAAAAAGAAAGTGGTCTATATCTTGTATTTCTTACTCAACAAGAAGTAGTGAAATAAAGTCACCTACTATAGCTCTAATTCACTCATTTTACTGATTGTTCAATAGAATGTAGTACACATACAGCAGGATTTATCCAACCAGTCCCTTCTTGACCGGCATCCACTTTAATCTAGTATTGTGCCATTAGAATCAATGCTGCAATAAACACTTTAGTGCCCATGTCCCTTAATACATCTTCTTTTATTTCTATCGGCATTCTTGGGAGAAGCCTAGTAAGGTTAAATGATATATATGTTTTTATTTTTAATAAATGCTGCTATTTGCTTCTGCCAAAGGCTATAACACTGCACATTTCCACCAGGAATATGAGAGTATTATTTTCTTTAAATCACCAGGAGAATTAAGTGTGTAGTTCTTTTTAACAAATGTAAACTTCTATCTCATTGCTCTTTAAATTTGCGTTCTCCTGGTTACCAGGGAATTTAAGCATCTTTTCATATATCTGTGACCATTTACATTTGCTCTTCTATGACTTTTCCTTAGTCAATTATTTAACAGTGCTGTATTTTTCTTCTCATTTTGGATAAACACTTTGAATAATATGGACAGTTTATACCTTGTTTGCATTTACATGACACTATTTTTTCCTGATCTATTTATTCATTGAATTTAATTGCTTCTTTAGCCACACAAGGTTATTATCATCCCTTTTACAGCATCCAAGTTTCTGCTCTTAGTTAAGATGTTCTCTCTGATCCTTACCTTGCAAGATTTTCTTGTAAGAGTTCCTTTTTTTTTTTTTTTTTGGCTTTTTTACACATAGACATTAAAATCATGGGAAACCTATTTTTCCTTTTTTTGATTTTTAAAAGTTAAGGTCTAATTTATATAAGATAAAATACATTTATTTTAAGTGTATAATTTTATGAATTGTGGTTAACTGTATGAGATAAAGTAGTCACAATCAAGATAGGCAGTTTCATCACCATAAAAGGTTTTCTTAGGCCCCTCTATATCCCCCACCCCAGTCCCAGGCAATCACTGGTGTTTTCTGTTTTGCCTTCTTTTAAAATCATGTGTAAATGGAATCATCCAATATAGACTTCTTGTTTGATGTCTTTCACTTACCATAATGTTTCTGAGATTCAAAGATGATGTTGAATACATTTTGTTACTTTTTATTGCAGTGCAGAATTTCATAGTACAGATAAGTCACAATTTATTTATCCACTCCCCTGTTTTTATCTAATATAGATTGTCCTGTTATAAGCATTTGCATACATGTCTCTGTGTATGTAAATTTTTCTTTCTCTTGGGTAAATATCTAGAAGTAGAACATCTGGGTCATATGATAAGTGTATGTCATACAGTTAAGGATACTACCAGACTGTTTTTCAAAGTGACTATGCCATTTAGTATTTCAACCAGTAATGAGTGAGACTCACAATTTTTCCATAGCTTCACCAACATTTGCTCTTGTCTGTATTTTTCAGTTCAGCCATTCTAGTATGCATGTCATTATGGCTTTCAATTGACATTTTTGTGATAACTAGTGATGTGGAGAATTTTTTCATATGCCTATGGCTATTCATATATCTTCACTTATAAAATCTCTGTTCACAAATTTGGTCCTTGTTTTAGAAGTACCTTTTTTAAAATTGGGATATTTGACTTATGTTTGAGTTGTAAGAGTTCCTTTTGTATTCTAGATAGAAGTCCCTTGCTGATGCATGTTTTGCAAAAAGAATTTCCTAGTCTTTGGTTTGCACTTTTATTTTCCTTAACTGTGTCTCTTAGAATCCAAAAGCTTTTCATCTGAATGAAGTCTATTTTATCAAATTTTCATTTTATTTTATGCTTTTTGTACACTGTTTAAGTGTAACCAAAGGTCACAAAGATTTCTCCTATGTTTTCTTCCAGAAGTTTTATAGATTTAATTCTTACAATTAGGTCTATAATCCACTGAAAATTAATTTTTTGGTTTAATGTTAGGTAAGGGTATAAGTTCTTTTTTTCTGTACATGAATATACAATTATTCCAGTATGTCTGTTAAAAAGACTATCCTATGTCTATTGATTTGCCTTGGTACTCAAATGACCATATAATTGTGGGTCTAGTTCTGGGCTTTGCTCTGTTTCATTGGTCTATATGACTATCCCTATACCAATCTTGATTCCTATAGATTTATAGTAAGTTTTGAAATCAGGTAAAGGTTAAGTCTTCCAAATTGATTCATCTTTTTCAAATTATTTTAGCTATTTTATGTCCACCGTCTTTCCATACAAACTTTTAAAACTGCTTGTCAATTTCTTTAAAAAGCCTATTGGTTTTCATCTTCTCAGATACTGGAGCATCCCAGGTGTAGAGTCCAGAACTGGGAGGACATGGCTACTAAGGGGGCCCCACAGTAGTTGGAGTAACAAGAAACTGATTTGCTTTTATGCCTGAAACAACTAACAGATTGGACTAAATATATGAAAGAAGTTTTCTCGAGACATTGAACATCAAGTAAAGAAGGACACTGATCCCTGAAAGATGAGAAACAAATGAAAGAGTTGCTACAATTGCTCTAGCTATAGCCCGGGGAGAATTTCCAGGCAACAACACAGGAAGGGACAACCCACATGGAGCACAACTGTCTTCCTAAGTTGAAAAGGAGTGGGGATCCAGAGGTGCTAAAGCAGCTAGAATTAGCAGGGCAGAGTCTTGAAGATGAGAGAGCTACAAGGAAAGAGGATTCTAAAGATCTATGAGAGTCCCAATATTCTTCAAACATGCATGTGAGAAAAGTACCAAAAGGGTTGGGGGTGGGGGGGTGTCCTTGAGGATTACCAAGGCCAGAATAGTTCCTGTTCAGACCATCTGGAGGAGAAAATCCTTATATTTTAGGATTGGTAGAATGAATGCTGGAGAGTTTTATCTCAGTGGTGGAGAAAATTTTACCCTAGGCTAAACATTGCTCTATTCCTTCTTAACAAAGTTTAAAGTCAGACCTAAAAGGATCAAACTGTTTCTAAGTAACCTAACTGCATCCCAAAATGAAGCTCAAGTATATTCATAGGAATATAATAATGCACAGCATCCAACAAGGAAAATATCACAGAGTCTGGCATACATTCAAAAATTATGAAGCATGCAAAGAAGTGGGGAAAAATGTAACTCATGAGGAGAAATGTCAATCAAACTGACTGGATGATAGATTTAGGAGACAAGGACATTGAAATAGTCATTATAACTGCATTCTGTATGTTCAAAAAGCTAGAGGAAGATTGAACATGGTAAGTAGAGACATGAAAGGTATTTCAAAATAACAACACATCAAACTGGTTTTTCTTCTCAATCATCTTTCTGTTCTTCTCCTTGTATAATATTTATCACTTTATCTTCAAAGTCATCATTTCCCTCTGTCATATCCATTTGGATTTTAAGTCCATCCAGTAAATTTTTAACTTCAGAAATTGCATTTTTCATTTCTAGAATTTCTATTTGCTTACTTTTTACTGTTTTTTAAAAAGATTTTATTTGTTTGTTTGACAGAGAGAGACACAGCGAGAGAGGGAACACAAGCAGAGGGAGTGGGAGAGGGAGAAACAGGCTCCCTGCTGAGCAAGGAGCCCATGTGGGGCTCAATCCCAGGACCCTGAGATCATGACCTGAACTGAAGGTAGACGCTTAACGACTGAGCCACCCAGGCACCCCTTACTGTTTCTTTTTCCTCTGCTGAGATTTCCTTTTCTGTGTTAAAATTTTCATTGACTGAAAATGTTTTACTTTACTTTATTAAGGACAGTAATAATAGTCACTTAAATTACCTTGTCTGTTAGTTGCAACATCTTTTTCATCTTGAGTGTCATACTGGATTTTTTGCTCTTGAGAATATGTTCCATTTCTTTAATTATGTTAGATAATTTGGGATTATATCCTAGACATGAATGTTAAATTGTAAAAACTCTGGATTCTGTTATTTTCTTCTTGTAAGTGTCTTTAGCAGACAATATTCTTGCTTAGTTCTTAAGCTTCAAACTCTGTCTCTTGAGAAGTGGCTGTATTCTTAGTTCAGATCTTTTGTCTTCAGCTGAGCTGCTTTGAGTCTTATGCATATATGTAGTTTGAGAGTCAGAGAGTGGGTACATCACCACTCCCAACTCTCTTCAGTTTTCACGTGATTCCAGCTTCAATCTTCCGGTTGAAAGAAAGCAAGTTTTTCCACATGTACCCCCACAGTTGCTGTGTGCACCATTGTGTGAAGCCACAGAGAAGACCACAGGGAGCTTTTCCCCATGCCAAGTAAATACACATTTCTCACTAGAATCTGTCAGCTTCTCTTCATCCTCCCATACTTTCAAGTAATTACTTTTTGTATTAATTCCATATTTTGTAATTGTTTTCTGGAATGGAGGGTGGGCAGGTTACCCAGTATGGCCTTACTCCATGATAATTGGAACCCTGACAGAGTCTATGACAAACTTATCTTTGGATATGGTATCAGGTAGGAATCAATTTAGCTGGATGGCTAACTTGAATAACCTCTCTTCCTGTAGAAGTTACCATTTTTGTCATATGTTAAATTCTCAAGCATCAGTATTTATTTTGAAATCTCTTTTCTATTTCTCTGATCTAGATAGATTAGATTAGATTAGATAGATCTAGATAGTGATACAAGTATCACATTGATTTAAATATAGTGACCTTGTGACATGATATTAAAAAGCAAATTCTCCTTCATGATTGTCCTTCGGGGTTTTCTAGGTTATTCCAAGGCATTTATTCTTTAGATACTAGAATTATCCATCTATATTTTTAAAATTTTATTTGTATTACTAATTGAAATTGCACAGGGTTTATATATTCAATTTAAATGAACCAACACTAACAATAAGTCTTTATATTCAAGAACAAGTTTCTTGGGGAGACCTTTCTATTATCAGTAAGATTTTATAATTATCTCCAAATATATTCAATGCCTTTCTTTTAAATGTGTTCTAAATACTGTAAAACCTGTCTTTTATAAACAATGTTTTCATATTTCTTTGTACTGATTCCAAAAATAATGTAATTCATTTTTTCATTATTTATGTGGGGCATATATCCATATATATACCTATCCATATAATGAAATATTACTCAGCCATAAAAAAGAATGACATATTGCCATTTGCAATTATGTGGATGGAACCAGAGAATATAACGCTAATTGAAAGACAAATACTGTATGATATCACTCAGATGTGAATTTTAAGAAATGACACATGATTATAGGGGAGAAAAAGAGAGGCAAACCAAGAAATAGACTCTCAACTATAGAAAACAAACTGATGATAACCAGAGAGGATGTGGGTGGGAAGATCGGTTAAATAGGAGATAGGGATTAAGAAGTGCACTGGTGATGACCACTGGGTGTTGTATATAAGTGTTGAATCACTATATTGTACACCTGAAACTAATATTGAACTGTATCTTAACTAGCTGGAATTTAAATAAAAAACAAAAAGAAAACAAAAGACAAATTCTGATAGTTTCTTAGAAAGAAAACAAACAAAAAACCCCCACAAAAACCAACCTTTTGATTTTCCAAGTTTATAGATACCATTCGCAAAAGCACTGTTGTTCTTTCCACCACTCACCTCAGTCTTATGTCATGCTTTATTCTGCTACAGGTTTTGGGAACTAATCATAGCAAGTATCCCTGATCTACTGTTAAATCAAATGAAATCAGTTTATTTGCTAATGAAATCAGTTTATTTGCTATTAAATTCATGTTTGTTGTTGGTATTTTTGAACCATGTTTTGTAGTCATAATTCAAGCAGTTTCCTTCTATTGCTTTTTTACTCACAATTTTAATAGCTACTGAATTTTATCAAATGTCTTTTCTATGTCTATTGCTATAATATAGCTTTCTCTTTACTGTATTATTATAATGGACAACATTGATAGATTAGAATATTGACTTTCCATTTCTGGAGTAAATGATACTTAGAGTTATTGTTGTCACAAAAAAAAAAAAATTCTTTAAAAAAATAGCAAATAGAGTCTAGCCTTGGCTCTATACTCATAAGCAATATTGGTTGTCAGTATATTTTACATGAGAATTATCACAATCAGGTGTTAAAATTATGCTATTTTCATAAAGTAAATATATAGGAGGTTCTCATTTTCCCTTGGCCTGAAATATCTAAATAATATTGGAATAATCTATTCTCCAAAGGTTAAACTTATCTTGATTGGTGCCCTTACCAGTGATAGAATGTGAATAAAAGTCTAGCTTTTCCTTTGGTCATTATCTTATTCAAGTTTTCCAATTTCTGAGGAAAGTTTAATGATATCTACCTTGCTAGGAATGATCTATTTTTTTAGGTCTTAAATTTGAATATCATAGAGTTGAAGGCAATATTCTTCTGTCACTTTTAAATGGTTATAGTCCCCTCTCTCATTCCAAAGCTTGGCTATTTTTGCTCTCTATCTCATCTTATTGATGTTTGCAAATGTTTGTTTTGTTTTTTTTTCCCCAAAGGAAACATTTCCTGTATTTATTTCTCTTTTCTTTTCTCTGTTCCATTTTTTTAACCTTTATCCTGATAATTCCCTCTTCTTAGTTACTTAGTTTATTTGTTTTTTATAACTTTATATGATAGATATTTTGTTCCCTTAAAAAATTGTCTTTTTTTTTTTTTTTTTAATTGAGACATTTAAAGCTCTAGAGAATTCTGTTGTAGTGGGTTATTTTATTTTACTAGCAATTTTTAAATTTTTTTCTCTAATTCAGGTGTTTTCTAAAAATGTGTTTCTTAATTTGCAAGTAATTAAGATTTTTTAAAATCACTATTTTATTATTTATTTCCATATCTATTGTGTTATAATCAGGGAATATGGACAGAAAAATTTAAGGTTTTCTTCATGCCAAGTCCATTTTTTAAACATATGCATGAATATAGAAAAACCCCATTTTGTATTTGAAGGATGTAAAGTTCTATCTATAGTTATCAAATCAAGTGTGAGTGTGATCAAATTCCACCTTATGATTTCTTTTAAAAACCTTTCCCAAAAAACAAAATCTTTCTCAAAGGGAGACTGGGGTCAACTGAAATTATCTACTAGCCAAAGCTAGAACAAATTTGAACAACAAAATACATAATAAGAAATTATAACCTACAGAATAAAATAAATTTTAATGCTTCATACAGATATAAATAAGTGATTGAATATATATCAATTGGGGAAAGAATAGACAAATCTTCCATGCAGAACTCCAAATATTTATGTAACAACTCTACTCTCAAGAACATGGAGAATAGCTCCCACTTCTTAAGTGTGGGCTATGCATGATGACTTTCTCCCACAGAGCACAATATAGAAAGTAACCTTACCATAAAGAAACATTTATCCAGGTAACCAGTTTATATCTGCATGCTATTCACTCAGACAACATGTTCCCTGGGCATAATCTAACAGGAAACAGCATTTTGCCTCTGATATTTCTCCAAAAAAATCATAACTCCAGTCTAATCATGAGAAAAAATCAGGCAAATCCCACTTAAAAGACAGTCTACAAAATATCTGACTGGTACTCAAAACTGTCAAGATTGAGATATCAAAAAAAAAAAAGAAAAAAGAAAAAAAAAGACAGAATAAGGACCTACATAAAAGCAATGGGGGAAAATGGCAAAAATAGTCTGAATCAACTTTCTTAAAACTCTGGAAACCAAATGAGTACTTGGTATAAATTCGAAAGCATTTAGCAAAAAAAAAAAAAAAAAGAAAGAAAGAAAAGGAAAGAAAAGAAAGAAAGACAATCTCAGCAAGAGTAGGAAGTTTGTGACATTTTAACTTCCCATTTCCCACTCTTCAGCACTGTTAAGGCCTTGAAATATAATAAGTGTATCCCTAGTAAAGAGGGAACAAAATGGGGCTTGAGCTCTTCCTCAAAGCCTCATGACAAAGGAGAAGTCATTATTTGACCAACCTAGTGGTTCCCTGAAAGACTTGTCTCTATTTGATGTCACTGAAATTAGCTCAGTCTTAACAGCTTCTCCATGAAAGACATTTGTCAGACATCTTAAAATGTTGGCTTCCTGGGGCAATGAATAGTATATGGGGCAAACTATAGACTAACCAAAAAGCCTGAAGGGAAAAGCTGAGGAATAAGATGTTCATAGGGGCAGAAAGGTCATGCACATGTGCAGGGCTGTATGCATGTTCAGGAAACACCAGAAACTTAAGGAAAGTCCTACGTTCTCACCACAGATTGACTTTGAAAATATGGGTAAGCAGCAAAAGCGACAAAGTTGTAACTCACCTGGTTGAGTGTTGAAGATATTCCCAAACAGGCACACAGAACCCCTTGGCAAATATCCATAGATTATAGGTTCTAGGCATTTAAGGAATCAGGAGAACAGTGTGTCATCAAGTAGAAAATACCAATAATTCAAATTATTAAATATTCAAATTATTAATTCAAATAATTCAATTCAAATTAAAACCACATTGAGATACCACCTCACACCAATTAGAATGGCCAAAATTAGCAAGACAGGAAACTACATGTGTTGGAGAGGATGTGGAGAAATGGGAACCCTCTTACATTGTTGGTGGGAATGCAAGTTGATGCAGCCACTTTGGAGAACAGTGTGGAGATTCCTCAAGAAATTAAAAATAGAGCTTCCCTATGATCCTGCAATTGCACTACTGGGTATTTACCCCAATGAAACAGATATAGTGAAAAGAAGGGCCATCTGTACCCCAATGTTCTTAGCAGCAATGGCCACCGTCGCCAAACTGTGGTAACATCCACAATGCCCTTCCATGGACTAATGGATAAGGAAGATGTGGTCCATATACACTATGGAGTATTATGCCTCCATCAGAAAGGATGAATACCCAACTTTTGTAGCAACATGGATGGGACTGGAAGAGATTATGCTGAGTGAAATAAGCAGAGAGAATCAGTTGTCATATGGTTTCACTTATTTGTGGAGCATAACAAATAACATAGAGGACATGGGGAGATGGAGAGGAGAAGGGAGTTGAGGGAAATTGGAAGGGGAAGTGAACCATGAGAGACTATGGACTCTGAAAAACAACCTGAGGGGTTTTGAAGGGTCAGGGGGTGGGAGGTTAGGGGAGCCTGGTGGTGGGTTTTAGGGAGCGCATGTATTGCATGGAGCACTGGGTGTGGTGCAAAAACAATGAATACTGTTACGCTGAAAAGAAATAAAAATAAATTAATTAATTTTTTAAAAACATAGAAATTATAGAAAGGAACCAAATAGAAAACCTAGATCAAAGAATATTAATTAGATTAGTATTAATATTAATTAATATTAATATTAATTGGATTAGAATCACTAGATGAGCTCAATATAAGATGTAATGCAAAGATAAGCAGGAAAAAGAATCAGCAAACATAAGCATAGATCAATTGAGTTTATTCATTTAAAAAAATTTTAAATGAAGGAAAATAAACAGAATATCAAGGACCTCTAAGGGTCTTTGTTGACACCATTAGACATAACATCACAAGAATAATGAAAATCCCAGAAAGAGAGAATAGAGATTGAGAAAAAAGGGTGGAAAGAATGTTTAAAGAAATAATGGGTGGAAACTTACTAAATATTGGTGAAAGAAATTAATCTACACATCTAAGAGGCTCAATAAATTCCAAGTAAAATAAATTCCAAGAGATCTTCTTAATCTTAAACATCATAATCAATGGTCAAAAGCTAAAGACAAAAAGAATACGTGAAACAACAAGTCAGTGTTCATAAAAAGTGATTCTCAATAAGACTATTAGTGGATTTATCATCAGAAATCCTGGAGGCCAGGGACACCTGGCTGGCTTAGTTGGTAGAACGTGCAACTTTTGATCTCAAGGTTGTAACTTTGAGCCCTATGCTTTGCGTAGAGATTACTTAAAAGTAAAATATTTTTTAAAAAAAGAAAAGAAGAGGAAACCTTGAAGGTCAGAAAGCAGTAGCATAACATACTAAAAGTGAAACAACAACAAAAAAAAGCCTGTCAAAGAAAAATTCAGCAAAATTATTCTTCAAAAAATGAAAGAGAATTTTAGACATTCCCAGATAAGCAAAAATGGTAAGTTTATCACTTGAAAAATTTCTCTACAAGAAATACTGAAGAAAGTGCCTCAGGCTAAAATGAACAGACACTAGAGATTAACTTGAGTCCATATGAAGAAATAAAGAGCACCAATAAAGTTAATTACATAGTTAAATATAAATGGTGTTACAAGTGTATTTTTTGTTTGTAACCCCTTTCTTTTCTTGTCTGATTTTTTAAAAAACCCAACTACATAAAACAAGAATTATGAATCTAGGTTGTGGGCAAACAATGTGCAAAGACGTACTTTGTGACAATAACAGCATAAAGGAGTGGGGGAATAGAACTTCTAGAGAAGCCATGTTTTATATACTATTTAAATTAAGTTGATCTTGATCAAAGTTAGATCATTATAAATTAAGACTATAAATGGTAATTTTCAGGTAAAATACTAAGAAAACAACTCAAAAATATATAATGGGGTGCCTGAGTGGAGGAACTCGTTAAGCGTCTGACTCTTGGTTTAAGCTCAGGTCGTGATTTCAGGGTCATGAAATCAAGGTCCAAGTTGGGCTCTGTGCTGGACAGGGAGCTTTTTTGGATTCTCCCCACCCCCACCTCCTGATCTCCCAATCTCGCTTTCTCTAAAAAAGTAAATAAATAAAACTTAAAAAAAAATACGTAGTTAAAGAAATAAGGAAAGTTAAATGATAGACTAAAAATCTATTTAACACAAAAGAAGACAGTAATAAAGAAAACAAAGAACAGGGGCGCCTGGGAGGCTCAGTCAGTTAAGTATCTGCCTTAGGCTCAGGTCATTATCCCAGGGTCCTGAAATTGAGTCCCACATCAGGCTCTCTGCTCAGCCTCTGCAGGGAGCCTGGTTCTCCCTCTCCTCCCTACTTGTACTCTCATTCTTTCTCTATTTCTCTCTCTCTCTCAAATAAATAAAATCGATTTAAAAAAGAAAACGAAGAACAAAATAGACATGACAAAGAAAACACAAAAAGCAAAATGCTAGACATAAATTTAGTAATTACATTAAATGTAAATGAATCAAACTCTCCAATTAAAGGTAGAAAATGGCAGAATGGAATTAAAAATATGATCCAACTTTATGCTGCTTACAAGAGACTCACTTTAGAAGCAAACAGGTCAAGAGTAAAGCACAGCTAAAGAAATAAATAAGTCAAAAATAAATCATGGTAAAAAACAAACCCTGGAAACAATAACAAAGAGAGTGACTCTACATATATGAGATAAAATAGACTTTAGGACAAAAATTGTTACTGGGGACAAATAAGGATATTTTTTAATGATAAAAAGATCAATCCACTTAGAAGACATAACAATTGTAAACATGTAGTCAGAAAAATAAAGATGGTAGAGGAGTAGGAGACCTTAGTTTTGTCTGTTCCCAAGAAGTCAGCTGGATAGCTATCAAATCATTCTGAACACCTGTGAATTCAAACAGAGATCTAGAAAAGAATTGCTGCAATTCTACAAATAGAAAACTGACCATTTTCTGCAAGAATGACAAGAGAGAAAAACTCACCTCAAAAAAGAGAAAAAGAGGCAGCACTAACTGCCAGGGACCTAATCAGTATGCATATCATTAAAATGTCAGAAATACAGTTCAGAATAATGATTTTAAAGATACTAGCTGGGCTTGAAAAAAAACATAGAAGACACTAGAGAATCACTTTCTGGGAAAATAAAAGAGCTAAAATCTAATCAAGTCAAAATCAAAAAGGTTATTGATGAGCTGCTATAAAAATGGAGGTTCTACCATAAGATACCTGGGAATAAACCTAACCAAAGAGGTAAAGGATCTGTACTCGAGGAACTACAGAACACTCATGAAATAAATTGAAGAAGACATAAAAAAGATGGAAGACCATTCCATGTTCTTGGATCGGAAGAATAAACATTGTTAAAATGTCTATACTACCTAGAGCAATCTATACTTTTAATGCCATTCCCATCAAAATTCCACTGGTATTTTTCAAAGAGCTGGAGCAAATAATCCTAAAATTTGTATGGAATCAGAAGAGACCCCGAATCGCTAAGGAAATGTTGA
>PISX010003572.1:0-135414 GCA_004024625.1 Mellivora capensis
ATTTAGGGAATAATTTGACATTTTGGAAAAAGGAGGAAAAAAAGACTGTCAACATGTGAAGAGCCAGGAAATATTTTATTTCATTATATTTTCATAAAGCCCACACCATCACAGAAAATAAAATATGCTGGTGTTCATAAGTTAAAATATACTTTCATAGTCATTAATTAGTAGGAAGTCATTTTTGTTTTTCACACTTAATACATACTTTTTCATTTCCTTTTTTCTCAGCAAGATATGCATTTTATTTTATTTTGGCATTAGATGATAGCAAAATGTCTCCTTTACTTTTAGCTAAAGACAAATATTCCTTATCTTGAAGACTTATTCCCTTTAAGACAAGCATAGTGTCTTGTACACACAAGTGCCCCAAATTTTACACTTTGATGCTTAGCTATGTGGTCTAAGTAATGGGGAGAAATAATTATAATTTTAAAAAATAATGTTGCTCCTGAAAATCTCAGGTTTATGGTTACTTTAAATGAGAAGAAGTAAGGATAATCCAAACAAAATCATGCATCTAAAAGAAGTCATGGGATTACATAGATATGTGACATATGTTCTATTGGTGTTATCCCTACATGCAGGTTAGCAGGAATTAGCCTGTAATATTTTTCTAAATCATTTATGGACTTTCAGAATTAGGAGGAATATTAGAGATCATAGTTGATCCCTTTATTTCATAGAGGAAGAAGGTAAGACTCAGTAAGGTGAGCAAGGACTAAAACCTGAATTTCTTTTGACCATACCCCTTGACCTTCCCAGGAGTGAGCCCCTTTTCCATACCTTCCCTCAAGTCTAACATCTTCCACTACATTTGTCATTTCAAGCAGATAATTCACATGCTACATGACCATGACCCCATTCCACTTTTACAACTGCAGTCCCTTCCAGGACCTGGCCAATCTAAGGAACGCTGTCACAGAGTTGCTTCATTAGCTGCATTCTCTCCACCCATGTCCACCACCACTTTCACAGTTCAAGCACAGACATGGGCAGTTTCTCATTTTAACATGTGATACTGAGTCTCTTGATCTTTCAACATCACAGGGCAGCCATTTGCTGATGTATGCTGCAGAAACCTAATGACTGGGATCTCTAAACCTCTCTTCATGTAGGAACTGTCATCAGCAAGAAATCTGGTCTTAACTCTAAAAGGTTATAATAAAATGTACCTAAAATAGTTTCTCTTTTATATATCAAGTACTACCCTACCAGTTCTCATGAAATTAGACTTGTGTTCTCTTTTATCCTATGTCTTGCATATGAAAGTGATGAGAGTGTAGGTAAATAGTGTTTGATCTCTAGGCATTTAGCTAAAGTGAGGTGTAGGCCTTAAGCTTAACCCAAAGAAGGCAGCATGGACCTCATTGTCTATTGATAAGATATTAATTTATTTTGAAAATCTCAACCATTCCTGACACTTCATTTACTTTTGCTTTTTTTGCATGTAGTTTTGTTTTCTCTTTGGTAGATTAAAGATAAACTGAAACTTCTTTGCTATTTGTCTCATTGAGAGACAATTTTCTTCCCTTTATCAGGACTGACTTTAATAATTTTGACTGATAAAATTCAGTGGAAATGACATTCTGGGACCTCTGTGGCTAGTTTATTAGACACTCAGCACGTTTCACACAGGTCCTCTGGAATGCTAACTGGGTCAGGTTGGCTATCCTGTAAGAAGTCTGACTCTCATTAGACTACTAGGGAATGAGGAAGCCCAAACATAAGGGAGACCACATCAAGAGGCTGCATGGAAAGAGGGAAAAGCCCACAGAAAAAGAAGCCCAAGGAACTGTTAGCTTTTGTTATCTATTCTAGCCCAGGTTCTAAGCAAATGATTGAAGTGGCTCTCTCAAATATTCCAGGCCCCCACAATGATAATATGGAGAACTGTGGAATCCAGATGGCAGCCAGAACCAAGGTCCAAAACATATGATCTGTTCAGCCATCCCAGGCATATCCAGCCATTTGAGCTCTTCTACCTGCGTCCCAATCATCACAGTATTAAGACAAACTGTTCTCACTGTACCCTGCCCAAACTCCTGAACCACAAACTTGTGAATACAATTGCATGGTCCTTGTTTTATGCCATTGCATATTGGGGCTTATTATTCAGCAGTATGATACCAGAAAATGATTTCATTATAAAACTGAGGTTCTGCTTTAGCAGAAACCTGAAACATGTGGTGTAGGACCAGGTAGAGGATATAAGCTAAGTATGAAAAAGGAGAGATGAAGGACAACATGCATGAGCAGAAACAGCCCTTGGTGCCCTATACTAACCTTGAAAACATAATGCCAGTTGCTTTTAATGGAAATTTCTCTATAGCTAACCTAATCTAGAAGGACACAGGGAAAGAAATGACACTGGGAAATGTTATTTCTGCTTAACTAAAATGATTCAAAACCATTACACTCTATTGGTCATGACTTGAAAAATATGGACACAGCCATAATCAGTCTCTTAAAATCACTCCCAAACTCAATCACAATGCTGATTTGGGGCCTGCTTGTTTCCACTGTTCTCCACTCTAGGCTATCTCTAGAATGACCACTTTCAGCCTTCCAAATAGTTGAATAAATTATGAGTTATTCTAAATAAAAGTTTGATTCTTACATTGCATACACTGCAGGTTAAAATCCATAGTCATCATCACATATAAGTATATTGAAAATTTTATTCTAATCACCTTGGTACTAATACAGCCCCAGGTTTCCTGGGCTTTTTGGATATTATGTTCCTTATATTTTTTTGAACAAGCTATGCAGTTTTGTGCTTTTATATTTATCTCCCTTGTAGATCCTTGCATATTTTTTAGGTAAAATACAAACATCATCTTTGTTCTTTCTCATAAACTATGTTGCATCTTCCACTCAGCAATGAAAATTGTTCTCTCTATGGACATCCTGATATACTGATTCCTGTTTTCAATATAGGGGTAATTGTTTACAAAATACTATTTGGATGCCCTGTCTCTAATCTTCAGAAGACTTTGAAATCTTTAAAGACTCAAACTTGTTGCCTTATTTATTTTCATATCCTCAGCATTTACAAAGGTCCTGAGAGTCAACAAGAGCTTAATATATATTTGTTGAAAAAAATGACAATATTCCCATAGGCAGTGAAAATATATTTAAAGAACATTCCTGATATTCCAGTAGAGAATAATGTTTATCTTCATTTTAGCTCCTTCTTTTTTTACAGAAATGGAAAATGTTTAAGTTGTAATATATAGGGTATATAATAAAATGTATTGGTTGACTCTAATGATTTGTATGTGTCTGTGTTTATGTGATGTGTACCTAGAGGGAAAGGAGTATTAATTTGGCTTAGAATCTGTATGGTTCTTACAAAAACCAAACAGATTGACATTTATAGCTTCTGCCATTAATTAGATACAATTAGCAATTTTTTAGTAATTAAATTACATTATAAATTTCCTTATAGTTACTGAATTGTATGTTTTAAATTATTCTCATATAAATAAACTGATCACTTATATCATTGTATTGAATGATCTAATTTACTTTATTACTGAATGATTTTGCCAAAATGATTTGTGAGTAATATAATAATTAAAAGTGAAAATAGTTCTAGCATAGGATGCCTGGGTGGCACAGTCGGTTAAGCATCTGCCTTCAGCTCAGGTCCTGATCCCAGGATCCTGGGATCTGAGTCCCACATTGGGCTCCCTGCTCTATGGGAAGCCTGCTTCTCCTTCTCCTGTTCTCCCTGCTTGTGTTCCCTCTCTTACTGTGTCTTTCTCTGTCAAATAAATAAATAAAATCTTAAAAAAAAACAGTTCTAACATAAACTTAAAATATCATCAAACTATTCCCAAAAGACTTGAAAACTTTTAGATATTTTCATCCTTTCTGGAATGCAAACTAAAGCCAAGTTATTTCAGTCCATAAATGACCTTAATACATAGGACGCCTATTACCATTTGGAGAGTAAAATACTTTTTCGCTACTTTTAACAACTTATACCCAGATTATGCTGGACGATTCAGTGACACTGAAATAACTCCTTCTCTTTCTACTTCCTCTGTTTTGGGGGGAGTAATGACTATTACTTTTTTTTCCTTTAAATTAGATTTTTTTGCACTGTTTTCTTCACTAGTGCACAGAATAGATTTAACCTGCCACAGAAAAGTTCTTAAATTATTTCAGGACAGCTGCCCTGGATCCCCAGATATTGACTGCCAATGCAGGGAAATTTAATTTTGTTAAGTCTATCAGAAAATATATGATGACCTACTCCATGCTAGGTATTGTGCTAGGCACTTGAGATACAATTTTGCACTGGAGAGATCTGGACTTGTGCTCATGAATTCACTATCCCATGGAGGAGGTGGGCCACAAACAAAAAGTAATGTGAACTTTTTTTTTAAAGCTTTCACTATTTTATCTTACTTCTTTAAATATACAGAGCTTCCACTATATTCCTGCTGAATTGTTATTCCCAAACTGATGCAGTATTCCAAAAATGATCTGATTAATGATACCTTTAAGCATTACCCTCATTGCCTATTAATGATAAAAGAAGCAATGTACATCCTTAATTGTGTTTTAAATAAAATAACAGAAATAAAGAATTTAATATAATGTTTATTACATTGAAAATGCTCTATAAATATTAGCAATTATTTTTGCAAACAGGGAAATCATAACTAGCTTCCTTCTTTTTCCTAAATGCAACCTATATCACATTAGCTAGTGTAATGAACGCTAGCTAATGGACTTGTCCATTCATCCTGCTTCTTATTTATGACTGACTCATCATGTAAACTTTGAATGTTTTATTTTTCAGATTTGGTTTTCACCTATTTTAAATTTTATCTTCATAGAAAATGTCCACCATTCCAGATGCTGTCTGTATTTCTAGATCCTAATTATGTTACACAATACAGTTCCTACTCACCCATTTTGTGCATTCTGCATCTCATTAACATGTCTACTATTTTGGACATTGTTTGATACAAGTCCAAAGCCAAAATCTTGTGATAAGTCACTGACCCAGCAAGAAGACAGATATGGTGGAGAGAATTATCATTTTAGTGTTTGAGAGATAAGACTTTATATTTAACAATAAGAGGATAAAACTCCAAAGTTTCCTTTGCAAGCACAAGCATATTGTAGGTTCTTCTTAAGTCTTACCCTAATTGGTTAAAAATACTGCTCTAGCTACACTGAACCTTATTTGGCTCTTGGAGTCATAGCCCGAGATGAGATTTACTATACAAATATAGACTATCAAACCAACAAAATCACCAATTTACAGACCAGAGGGACAAATTCTAAGTAATCATAATCATAACTATAACAATAATAATAATAATATTTATATGATTGGTTAATTGAGATGTACAATGGTAATTACACACACACACACACACACACACACACACGCACACACAGAAATCAGGGAAGAAAAGAAAAACCAGACTTAAACAAAGCAGCAGATGCTTCTATTACAGCTGCCAAGAGACACAAGTCCTTTTTATGCAAACCATCTGAAATTTATTGTAAAACTTTTGTCGGCTGAAAGCTATCCATACCTACCAGACGTACCATTAAGGGAGAAGTGCCATTTCTTTTACATAAATGATACAATGCCTGGAACAAGTCATCTGTGGAATAATGATATCACTTACAATATCCCTGAAAATGGTATCAAATAAGTAGTAGACAGATTTATTTTACTTGTAAATGCATACTTGTCTAGCAACCACTCATACAGATATTTGTTTAAAGGGTTATATCTTATTATGCTCTCCTGAAGTACATCAGAGGCATTTAATATCATCTGCAGGGAGCAGACAAGACTAGAATCACCATTATTTCACATAATTTTGAATAGCTGTCCATTTAGACCCTTGGGACAGTGTCTCCTTTGTGCTACACTGCAAGCACTTGGTTATGCTGCAAGCCAGTTATAATTAAAACTGCAAATTAAAAATCCACCCAAGCTCCTTAATTATCTGAATTTATTATTATTTAATTTTTTTTTCTTCAGGTTTCTGAGTGGCTCATCAATTCTGACAAAAGGGAAAGAGAATGTTATCTGGGGCTTTCAGCTACTCTTAAAGAACTTATTCACTTGTTTTTAGGGCAAGAGCACTTTCTAAAAGTTTTATTGTCATTAAAAGCAACTACAGATTACTGATTCGGAAGGGTCAGGATACCTACAAACAGTAGGCCATCAAGTTGGTGGCATGTTCTTTTGATTCTAGGTCTTGGTGGCCACTCAGTTGAGATTACTTAACTCCTTGAAGACTCAGCAGACTGTGTGTGTGTTTGTGTGTGGGTGTGGGTGTGTGTGTAGGTGTGTGTGGAGGGTTGGGGACCCAAGGTTTATACACTTAATACTGACAGCATTTGATACCTTTTCTTTGACCCCCATCATTGAGTCATTTCAACCCTTCATCATCTATTACCTTTCCTACTGCATTAGACTCCTTGCTGGTTTCCTGGCCTCCAGTCTGATCTATTCAGCTCTAAAGATATATATATTTTTTAAAGATTTTATTTATTTATTTGACAGACAGAGATCACAAGTAGGCAAGAGAGGCAGGCAGGGAGAGAGAGGAGGAGGCAGGCTCCCCGCTGAGCAGAGAGCCCGATGTGGGGCTCGATCCCAGGACCCTGGGATCATGACCTCAGCCGAAAGCAGAGGCTTTAACCCACTGAGCCACCCAGGAGCCCCTCTAAAGATAATTTGGCATCTGAGTAAGGAACATGAAGTCAGGAAATACTGGATTCCAAAGGCAAAAAGCACCTAACAAAGAGGGCCAATGGCTTCAACATTGGAGAAACCAAATTTGTTGTCAATCTAAACAGAAGTGTGGTGCAGTTTATGGCTAAAGCAGCTTATTTTATTTTATTTTTTTAATATGTCAAGATTCATAAGTTTTCATTACATCATTTGTTTTTACTCACAAGCTGTTCATGACAGCCTCCTGCTAAAGAATAGTAATTGTATTTGGACATGAGTTGGACATGAGAGGATCCCTAGAATAGTGTCCCACCTTGTCTTAGTTCACTTGGGCTGCAACAGAACAAAATACTGAAAACTGAGTGTCTTATGGACATGAGAAACTTACTTCCCATAGTGTTTGAGCTTGGAAGTCCCAGATGAGGATTTCAGCATGGCTGAGTCAGAGCCTTCTGGGTTGCAGACTTCTTATATCCTCACATGGTGGAAGGGGCTAATGAGATTTGTGAGGTCTTTATGTAAGAGTGCTATTCCCATTCATGATGCTCCAGTAACCTCCCAGAGGCCTAACCTCCAAATACTACCACATCGTGCACTAGGATTTCAACATTAATTTTGAGAGAGAACAAACATTTGGGCATAGCACACATGTAGCATGCATTTAATTATTTTAATTTAAATTAATTTTGAAAAACAACTATGAGAAAATAGTAAATAAATGACTTTTTGTTTCTTCACCTTTTGCAAAAATGGAAAAGTTAAAGTAAGGCATTTCTGAAACGCTTAAGTTTTAACAATTTATGATTTAATGATCCATGGGAAGAATAGCAAATACTAATTTAATAATTTTTAATTAAAATTATTTATTCTTTCTCTAGGTGGTCCTGTTTCCTATTTTGGTTAGTATTACATTTTTTTTAAACTTTCTATTATTTTATGCCCTCTTCAGGCATCCAAAGGTTTGGAGTGGAAAAGAAATTTGAAATGACTAGAAACGGGTATCTTTAATAAAGTTGATCTAGGAAAATAGACAAAAGAGCAAGAAGGGGAGGGCACAATATTCTTTGGACGTCAAATGTTTTTGAGAAATGTTTTAGCTAGAGTTCAAGAATTTATTGGTAAATAAAAGGAAGAGCTTGGATTCCATCCAGATATATTCCAAATTAAAGCGCTGGTGGAAACTTAACAACTGAAGTAAAGGAGAGAAAAATATATAGTTCTTGAATCTCTACTTATTTTTTTCTTTCTAACACTATACTTTACCAAACTTATAAAGTTAAGAGGAAGGAAAGCTACAAATGGAAATAATACTTGGGCTTTGGAAGGACATGTGTCTTATTACTTCTAAGACTCTGGAATTCTAATTATTAACAACTGTTAATGAAACCTTCTCTTTCAATCTTCTTATCATTTGTAGGAAATATCATATTGATACTGATCTCAGATGATTAGAGCAGTTGGTTAAAAAGCTTTCAGTAGTCAGTGGGAAGTATAGTATATTCTTCCAGGAAGGGTTTTTAGGGAGTAAAGAATGGCATTCTGTGGATTCTGATTACTTGATACACATTTTCTGTGACTACATGCAGTAAAATTTTCAGCATTTTTTTCAACTATAACAAGAAACAGAGTGAAATTTATTTTTATAAAGGAAATGAACTGGAGAGAATATATAAGCCTAAAATATTAATTAATACCTCCAATACAATTATTGCTGACAATTTTTAGAAGAATTAAATGCACATGATGTAATTAATATTTGCAGTGAATTAAAACTTCCTCTGTAATGAGTGGAGGTAGCTTCCTCATGTAAAATATTACCTGAAACTGGAGTCTTCCAGCTAACCATCAAATAAAGTTTTCTTTTTGAGGCATCATTATGTTGATGTTGCTAATATAGAGACATATGTTGCTAATATAGACTTGAATAAAGTAATAAGGATTTTCCTAAGGCCAACTTAACTACTCCATGAAAAGTGATTTCTTATGAAGGTGATTCCCTGTCCCTAGTTTCAAACTAGATGATATTTTATGAGAAAATTTGTAGAATATATTACTTTAGATCCTGAAAAGAGAAACACACATTGAAAATACTTATTTGATAATCTATCTTCTGCTGAAAAGCAGACTTTAAAATGCCTATTTATGTTTCCAATTATAATAGAATATCTACTCAAATCATAAGTAAGTATTTTATCTATTATTGCATTCCTTTAGTACTAAACACTGGAAGAACAATCTAATTTCAGCTGTTCTGATTCATTTACACTTAAGCCATCAAATTTTTATGTTTGCAAAATGTTTTTAATGCACAAAAAGCTGTAATGATATCTTTAATAGCGTTTTCATTTCTGCATCACAGACATCATATTTTCTCGATGTCTTATGAGTCTTATTTAATAAAAAAACAAAAGGGAAATGGAAATGAAGAGGAAGTTGTTTTACTTGATTTGAGCTTCTTCTATGTGACATTACTAAAATCATTTTAAAATGAAAAAGTCCATATAAAAAATGAACTGGATTTTGTAGCTATATAATGGCAAAGAGATGGTCAATATTATTGAAGGCTCTGTGTATATAATATAAAACACATTTATGAGTGGGAAGATGTAACTTTTAAGTCTCCCAGAGAAAATAATTTTGGTTTGACCACTCACAATTCTATCATTGTCTCTAAATTTCTAAAACCATGTTATATTATAGAATGAATCTAATTACATTTTTTCTTGCTAATACTTATACAGATAATACTAAACTGGATTGTGTAGAAAGTATGAGCTACTGTCAGTATCAAGATTTAGTCATGTCTTTACATGAATCATAAATTCAGTCAAGTTTAAAGAGATTTAAACTGAGTTATTTTGAAAGATGAACTGCTTATGACCATTCTGATATGATCCAGAAAATGATCCGAGACTAAGATAAGAGACATAGACTTGTGTTGAGGGTTCACAAGTCGTGTGTCATCTTTCACCTAGACTATCCTAGTGACAAGTTATTTGTACTGATAATATGCTAATAATAATGGCCAAAGAAATAAAAGCAATAAAGCCATATTTTTATTTTTTGTCACTTTGTACCTAAATGACAAACCTTATGTTATTATGTCCATCAATAGTTTGAGCAGAATTGTTTAATTTGGCATGCCAGGAAAGGCCTGCAATCCCTGTACCGACGGATGAAAGATTACTCCAGGCTTTTGTGAAAGAGAAGAAAAGGCAAGCGGGTCAACCCTCAGAACAAAGACCCTTTGCTTTTCTTTACTCTCACTTTTGCTGGTGCTTCCGTTTAGTCATATGTCTTTATTACTCTCTTTCTCAAGCAAGGGATGTGTGGCAAGGGGTCTTGCAGAAAAAAGGAGAGTCTGATTAAGGGAAGGGTACACTGTGCGAATCAGTGTGTTCTGCGAGTTTTGCTAAACATAGTGTACGGGACAATGAGTACATCTCTTGGACCATAGGGCGGCTGTTTGGGCTAAGAAAGCTTTGGGAAAGGCAACTCCCTGGGACATTCCAAATGGCAGAGTGGCCCCCAGGCCTCCGCATGCCCCCCAGGCCTCTGCATTCCAAAGACCTATGACCTGCTCTGAAACCTTCCATTGCCCCCAGTGCCTCCTGTTACACTTTAGCAAGCCTGGTATTATGGATGATTTCACGCTCTACATTAACCCCAACATTGGCAGTTAAACATTGACTCAGGATAAATTTATACAATCTTGGAAACATTCAATGTGTTCATTTGTTTATTCATTTATAATTCACTCATTTAATCAGCAAGTATTCATTGAGCACCTACTATACTGCATACCATTCACTGTTCTAGGTACTGACAATAGAACAGAAATAGAACAGCAAGGGTTCCCCTTTTCATTCTGGTCTGGAAAAACACAGAGTAAACAAATAGTAAACATACCATATGCTATATGGTGAAAACTACTATGTATAAAAACAAGGAGGGATGAATCTGAAGTGGGGTTTTAGCAATGGCCATTTGGGAGGCCCCTCTGATAGCATTGTTTTGTAGACACCTACATACTATGTGCATATATGGGGGAAGATTGTGCTAAGCTTGAGGGAAGAGTAAGGACAGTGTCCCCCGGGGAGGATCATGGTTGTCATATACAAGGAGTAGCAGGAAAGTCAGTGTGGCTGGAGCTGGGGGAGGAATGATAGAGTGAATAGGACAGGAGGCTACAGAGGTGTCATCCAGAGCCATCTTTATACTTAGCATGAGCCAATACTGGAGGGAGCATGGAAATATAACCTAGGGTTTCTCATCTTATAAACCTTTTATTCTGAAAGCGGCTTTAAGACTAATTTACATAAAGAACAACATAAGGCTTAATGTAGCTAAATTATTGTAGACCAGATTTTATGATAAAAACTAATTGTTCTAAAATTAGTTAAAATCTCCTGACCTTGCAGGCATGGTGTTAACTTATAATTACCTTCAAACTGTTTTTTTGTCATACTTGAATCATCCTGCAAAATGATTTGAAATGCACAACTATAGTATTCAAAAATAAACCCAATTGTATTCTGTAAGATAAAGAATGGCTCATTTAACATAGGCGAGGCATATATTTCTCAAATATTTATTATGTTCTGATTTATGGGCATTTGAAATAAAAACAGTAATCACCAGGAGTCAATATCGGTTCACTTAACACAAGCTGTTTAGCCTTAAATTTTCTTTTTTTCTTTTTTTCCTTTAAGGATTGTTATTCTGGTAGACTAGAGAAATGTGTTAGGCACTGATAATCATTAATGGTAGTTGAATCTAGATGCCATAAATTTTTTGTTAAAGTTTCATGGAATACATTAGACGTAAGGAAGATATGTGAATGTGATTATTATGCAATAGGTTGAACAACTTCATTGCATGCTTTTGTGGATTGTATGACTCTTGTATTCATTCAGTCAATTTTTAAGCATTAATCAAGTGGAAAATGCATTGTTACCATGCATTGTGAATGGACTGATGAACAAACATATCTCTTGCTTCATGCAACTTACAATCAACAAAGAAGACATAATACACCCAGTTTCAAGTGTCTCTTATGCTTACAAAGGTATCTCCCGGACCATACACATGAAAATGTTAACTCAGAATAGGGCTTAAACATAGAAAATGTTTGCATGCAGTGGCAATAATTTAAGATGTGTCTAGAAGATAAGTGGTTTTTGCTAAGTGGATAAATAGATAACAGTACTAGAGAGAACTCTAAATGGAGAAAACAGTCAACATGAAGCTATTCTGATGCTGAGATATTGTGTCAGAAATATTTAAGAAGAGAAGTATAAATGAAACTTAAAAAGCAAAGGGCGGCGTGAAGAGAGATTAAGGATGCAGGCAGGAGTCAGATGATGTAGGTTTTTTCCAGAATATATTGATGTATTGGATTTTATTCACATTGCAACGGGAAGCCATTAAGGGGTATCATATAATTAAAATAAAAGATGGCATAAGGAAAAGAGAATATGTTTTCTGTTATGGGTTGAATCCTGTTCCACTAAAATTTGTATGCTGAAGTCTTAACCCTTAGGACCTCAGAATGTGACCTTCCTTGGAAGTATATCCTATGGAAGTATATTATCCTTGGAAGTATAATCCTAGCAGATGTAATTAGTTAAGATAAGGTCATACAGGAGTAGGGTGGGGCCTTTGGCCACTGTGACTGGTATCCTTATAAAGAGGGGAAATTTGGATAGACACACAGGAGAATGAAGGCAGAGATTAGAGTGATGGACCAGAAACCCAAGATTGCCAGCAACCCACCAGCGTGGCACTACATTCTCCGTCAGAACGAAGCAGTCTGCTCAAACTTTGATTTGGAACTTCTAGCCTCCAAAACTGTGAGACAAGAACTTCCTGTTGTTTAAGACAACCAGTTTTAGTATTTTGGTACAGCATCCCTAACAGTGTCAGAATCTGAATTTATAGTAAGCATTAAAACTGTAGAAATAGGGTGACTCTAAAAAAGATGAAATTAGGTAGAGTTCAATGTAAAATCCTCCCCTGGGTCAAAATTTTGATGTATAAGTGAATGACAGCAGAGGTACCATTTAGCCGTTGTATGACTTCTTTAAAAAATACATTATAAGGACGCCTGGGTGGCTCAGTTGGTTAGGCGGCTGCCTTCGGCTCAGGTCATGATCCCAGCATCCTGGGATCGAGTCCCACATCGGGCTCCTTGCTCGGCAGGGAGCCTGCTTCTCCCTCTGCCTCTGCCTGCCACTCTGTCTGCCTGTGCTCGCTCTCTGGCTCTCTCTCTCTCTCTCTGACAAATAAATAAAATCTTAAAAAAAAAACATTATATATTTAGTTCACATGTATGCCTTACATGAATCATTAGTATAAGGTGCAGTTCAATCAATACATTCAAAGTATATTTTAAAAATATGGTATTTTGTGTATTAAGAACTATCTTGAGATATTTGTCAGTGTGCTTTTCTCCTAATACTTCTTCATTACTGGACTCTTTTATACATCACCTAGGAAAATGTAAATTGCATTGAGAATTAGTTTTGTTATACTGAAATGAAATAGATGAAGAAAACAGAGTTTTTCTTTTCTAAATCCAAAACATGTTCAGTGTGTCTTGTTATAAGAAAGTTTTGAAATCTAAAGCTTTTTATTTGTAATAACCAGAAGTTTTGCCCGTTTTGATATTTGTTTGCTTATTTTTGAGAGAAGAATAACAGAAAAGATCCCAAAAGAGAGAAGGAAGGATACCATTTGTGATCTAAATTTGTGAGCAAATTTATTTTCCAAGAACTTCTGCACTCTATCATTTGCACTCTTTTTTGCCTGGTTTCTTTAGGTAGAAGCTTAGATAATGGATTCACAACTTTCTTTTCTAATAAAGGAATTTAGAGATATCCATTTCCTTGTAATCACTAGTTTTGTTGTTTCCTTCAATTCTGATGTGTTGTTATTTTCATTAAATTAAAAATGTTTCCAAATTTTATTTCAGATTTCTTTTTACCATAGACTATTTAGAAAAACATTGTTTAATCTCCAAATAGTTGGAAAATTTTCCAGGTATCCTCCAGTTACTGCTTTCAAGTTAAATTTTACAATAGTCAGAGAATATACTTTGTACGATAAGGGTCCTTTAAAATTTATTTAGTATATTTTTATGGCTAAGATTTCTAATTTAGTGAATGTTTTATGTGCACTGGAAAGAAATGTGTATTTCACTCTTAAGTCATCTAGGTCAAGTATAAATTAGGTCAAGCTGTTCAGTAGTATTGATCAGTTTACATGCTTTCTGATTTCCTATCTATATATTTAATATTGAAAGAAGATTGGTTAACTCTCCAATTCTAGTTATGCTTTTGTCTATTTCTTCATATAGTTTATAAATTATAACTTTAAGTATTCTGAAGTTCTGTTACTAAGCGCATACACATTTAAAACTGTTATGTCTTCTTAGTTAATTGACACCATTATTTATTGTCCTTCTTTACTCATGATAGTATTCTTTGTCCTGAAATCTACCTTATCGGATGTTAATTTAGCCACTACAGTGTACCTTTGATTAGTATTTTTATGGTATATCTTTTTTCCCATCCTTTTTGCCTTTAGTCTACAATATACTTTCTATATTTCAAAATATATTCTATATTTATATACTGTTTATTATATTTATGATCAATGAATATTTATGATTATTTAAATAACATTATTCCTCCAAGCAATACTTAATTGAATTTTGCCATTTTATCCAGTTTCATGAACTCTGTCTTATAATTGGAACATTTAGGTAATTTACTTTGAATTCATTATCAATATGATAATGTTTAAATCTGTCATAGTATTATGTGTTTTGTATTTGCCCTATCTTTTCATGTTCCTTCTTTTTTTCTCTTCCTGCTTGCTTTTTGATTACTTGATTTTTTTGAAAATAATTCCATTTTATCTTTAATCATCACTTCTTAGATGACTCGTTTTATTTTTAATGATTGTACTAGCCAGTGTTTTGAATTTTAGCATGCACAGAAAGCACTTGGAGGGCTTTTAAAAACAAAAACTGCTGAACACCACTCTGAGAGTTTTTGAGTAGTTTGAATTTGTATATATAAATTTCATATATACAGTGTCTGATATATACCTGAATAAATTGATTCTACTTATAAGGCAACAGGATGTCTTCATTTTAATTTTTTTTTCAAAGATTTTATTTATTTATTTGTCAGAGAGAGAGAGCGAGCACAGGCAGTCAGACAGGCAGGCAGAGGCAGAGGGAGAGGCAGGCTCCCTGCAGAGCAAGGAGCCCAATGTGGGACTCGATCCCAGGACACTGGGATCATGACCTGAGCCGAAGGCAGCTGCCCAACCAACTGAGCCACCCAGGTGTCCCTTCATTTTAATTTTTAATTTTAGTTACTTTCAAAAACTATCATTGAAGAACAGTATTCTGGTCCCTTATGAATTCCTCAGATTCAGTTTCAGTTTTAGCTTATAATGAGATTCACGAAGTTAAACAAATGTAGTTTACGGTCTTATTTACAGAAATGAACTAGTGAGACCATATGGACAGAACACTATGCACATTAAAATTGTTTAATTGAGTTAACAGCTTTAATAATATCATTAAGAGACCTATATCCAGTCTTTAGGAAAGACAATAAAGGAGAAGGCTAACACTAATATTTGAAATATTTTTAAATCCCTGTCTGAACTTGTCCCCTTTTATTTGACTCTAGTCAAAGACATGCATGTTAGATATAATTTTATTGAGGAGCATCTCCATGAGAGATAAAAGAAGGTTAGAATGTCCTTGCACTAAACCTACAAATCCACCATTTAGTTATGCAAGAATATCTATTTGGAATATAATATTATTGCAAAAATGAGACCAAAATGAGAGAGAAGATAATTATATGAAAATCACTGTGATAATTTCTTAACTTTCATCAATAGAGTAATAGTTCATTTTAAAACTAGATGTGTTAATCTCTTTCTTCAAGGAAACAGAGTAAATAGGATATGTTTATATGAGTATATACAAAGAAATTTATATAAGTAATTGGCTCATGTAATTATGGAGGCTGGAAAACCCAGATTTGTAGAAGGGACCAATAGACTAGAGACCCAGGAGAATTGGTAACACAGTTCTAGTCTTATAGAAGTCTGCTGGGGGAGGCTCTCTTGCTCAGGGAGGTGTTTTGTTTAGTTGTGTTTCCTATTAAATAGGTTTTCAACTGATTAGTTGAGCCCCATGGACATTATGGAGAACAATCTGCTTTAACAAAAGTTCACTGATTTAAATTTAATCTCATCCAAAATTATCCTCCAAGTTGTTGTATAAAATTAACCATTACACTAGGTAAATATTCTATTTCCTCTAATCTTAAATCACAGGCAAAAAACCAGCATGAAAAATAGTAATAAAGAAATATATCTGCAGTGTTCCAAAAGACTCCATTATATGACTGAATTACACAAATTTTCCTGATAAGTAAGTTTTATATGAATAGCTGTTGTGAAACAGTTTGTGGTTATAAATTGGTGGTATTTTCTAAAGGATTTTTGTTATTTCGTTTATTTAGATAAAGGGATGGAATGAACACTATACTTCTCTCACTTTTAGGACTGAGGCTCTAGTTTTTCTGGCTTCTAGGAGTATTGCCTATAGACAACTCATTGCTGAGTCCCTCCCCAGGAATTACTCAAGGCTTAAGAGATCTGCTTCACCCATAGCTAAGGTAAGCCTCTTCCTCAGGGCTACTTTCATCCAAAAACTGGCCAACGTCGGGGTACAAATACAAAGCCCTCTGCCTCAGTGATCGAGGGGAGGGCAAATCAGAAGTCATGTTCTACCTATAAAGCTGCCCATGGGATCACCTGAGGTCTTTGTTGCAAATATTTCACAGTTCAATTTCTCCATGTACCTAATCCTGTTTACCTTGTTCCCTCCCTAGTGATTATTCCAAGAGCCTTCCCTAATAGAGCAACTGCATGCAAATCTTCATCACTGAGTCTATTTCTGACCTAGGGTAAATGTATAAAAGTATAATTCACAGTATAGTTAAATCTGCCAGTGAAAGGAGTGGTGATTATAAAAATTAGTGATATTCATTTTTAATAGAATTTGTTTTATATTTGTTAAGTATTTTTTGTTTTATTTATCTATTTTCCTCTCTAATTTTACTTTTTGTTGTTGTTTATTCAAGCATAATTAACATACAGTTTTATATTAGTTTTAGGTATACAATATAATTACTGAGCAATTTTATATATTTCTCAGTGCTCATCAAGATAAGTGTAGCCTTAATCCCCTTTATCTTTTTTACCCACTCTCCCACCTGCTTCCCCTTTGGCAACCACTAGTTTTTCCTCTGTATTTATGTTTTTTGTTTGTTTGTTTGTTTGTCCCTTATTTTTTCTTTGTTCATTTGTTTTATTTCTTAAATTCCACATATAAGTGGTATCATATGGTATTTTTCTCTTTCTGTCTGGCTTATTACACTTAGCATTATATTCTTTAGATCCATCTATTGTTGTTGCAAATGGTGAGATTTCATTATTTTTTATAGCTGATATATATATATATACACACACACATGTATATATACATATACTTATATGTACATGTATATATATATATAATAACTTCTTTATCCATTCACCTATCAATGAATACTTGGGCTGCTTCCATATCTTGGGTATTGTAAATAACGCTGCAACAGACATAGGCATGTAGATATCTTTTTGAAATAATGTTTTCACTTACTTTGGGTAAATACCCAGTAGTGGAATTACTGGATCATATGGTAACTTTATTTTTAGTTTTTTAAAGACCTCCATAATGTTTTCCGCAGTGAATGCACCAATTTGCATTCCCACAAACAGTACATAAGGGGACTTTTTTTCTCCACATCCTTACCAATATTTGTTATTCCTGTGTTTTTGATTTTAGCAATTCTGACAGATGTGAGGTGGTAGCTCATTGTTGTTTTGATTTGCATTCCCCTGATAATTAGTGATGTTGATCATCTTTTCATGTACCTGTTGGCAATCTATATGTCTTCTTTGGAAAAATGTCTATTTGGATCCTCTGCCCATTTTTTATTGGATTATTTGTGTGTTCTTTTGTGTTGAGTTGTATAAGGTCTTTATGTATTTTGTGTATTAACCCCTTACTAGGTTTATCATTTGCAAGTATCCTGCTCAGTGGGTTGCCTTTTTGTTTTGTTGATGATTTCCTTCACTGTGAAAAATCTTGTTTTGATGTAGTACCATTAGTTTATTTTTGCTTTTGTTTCCCATGCCAGGGAGACATATCTAGAAAAATGTTTCTATGGACAATTTCAAGGAAATTACTGCTTATGTTTTCCTTGAGGAATTCTATGGCTTCAGGTCTCACATTTAAGTCTTTACTTTGAGTTTGTATATGGCTTAAGAAAGTGGTCCAGTTTCATTATTTTGCTTATAGCTGTCCAGTTTTCCCAAAACCACTTATTGAAGAGACTGTCTTTTTCTCATTAGGCATTCTTCCCTCCCTTGATACATATTAATTGACCATATAAATGTGTGTTTATTTCTGGACTCTCTATTCTTTCCTACTTGATCTATGTGTCTGTTTTTGTGCCAGTACCATTCTGTTTTCATTACTACATCTTTGTAGTATATCTGAAATCTGGATTTGTGATATTTTCAGCTTTTTCAAGATTGCTTTGGTTATTTGGAGTCTTTTGTGATTCCATGTAAATTTTAGGATTATTTGTTCTAGATCTGTGGGAAATGCTGTTGGTATTTGGATGGGGATTGCATTAAAACTATAGATTGCCTTGGGTAATATGGACATTTTAACAATATTTATTCTTCCTATCCATTCTCATGGAATATGTTTCCATATGTTTGTGTCATCTTCAATTTATTTCATCAGTGTTTTGTAGTTTTCAGAATATAGGTCTTCCATCTTCTTGTTTAAGTTTATTCCTAGTATTTTTTTAAAGATTTTATTTATTTATTTGACAGACAGAGATTATAAGTAGGCAGAGAGGCAGACAGAGAGAGAGGAGGAAGCAGGCTCCCTGCCGAGCAGAGAGCCCCATGTGGGGCTCGATCCCAGGACCCTGGGATCATGACCTGAGCTGAAGGCAGAGGCTTTAACCTACTGTGACACCCAGGCGCCCCTATTCTTAGGTATTTTAATATTTTTGGTGCAACTGTAGATGGGATTGTTTTCTTACCTTCTCTTTCTGCTTCTTTGTTAGTAGTGTATAGAAATAAAATGATAAATTTCTGTACATTAATTTGTTTACTCTGACTATTGAATTCATTTTCAGTTCTGTAGTCTTTGGGTGCATTTAGGGTTTTCTATATATAGCACATGTAATCTGCAAATAGTGAAAAATTTACTTCTTCCTTACCAATTTGGATGCCTTTTATTTCTTCTTATCTGATGCTGTGGCTAGGACTTGTAGTACTACATTGAATTAAAGTGAAGAGATGGACATCCTTGTCTTCTTCCTGATCTTAGAGGAAACACTCTTAGATTTCTTCATTAAATATGATGGGTCATAGTCAAACCATAGTCTACCCATAGTCATGGGTTTTTCATATATGGCTTTTTTTATGTTGAGGTGTTTTTCCTCTAAATCTATTTTGTTGAGAAATTTTTTTTTTTCACGATGAATGTTGTGCTTTGTTCAATGTTTTTTCTGCATCTCTTGAGACAATCATATGGCTTTTATCCTTTCTCTTGTTAATGTGATGTATCACTACTTGATCATGGTGAATGCTTTTTAAAAAAAAAATATGTTGTTGGATTTGGTTTGTTAATATTTTGTTGAGAACTTTTGCCTCTCTGTTCATCAGAGACATTGGCCTGTAGTTTCCTTTTTTGTAGTGTTTTTATCTGGTTTTGATGTCAGGGTAGTGCTGGCCTTGGAGAATGAATTTAGAAGTTTTACTTTCTCTTCCATTTTTGGAATAGTTTGAGGAACACAGGTATTAACTTCCCTTAAATTTTTGGTTGAATTAATCTGTGAAGCCATCTAGTCCTGGACTTCTCTTTGTTGGGCATTTTTTGATTACCAATTCAGTTTCTTTTCTGGTTACTAGTCTGTTCAAGTTTTCTATTTATTAGTTTCTTTCTTGGTAAGTTACATGTTTCTAGGAATTTATTCATATCTTCAAATTGTCTGATTTGTTGGCATATAGTTTTTTGTAATCTTCTCTTATATTTAATTATATTTCTGAGGTGTCAGTAATTTCTCCTTCATTTCTGATTTTATTTATTTGAATCCTATCTCTTTCTCTCTCTTTATTTTTATTTTTTTTTCTCTGAGTATGGCTAAAGGTTTATCATTTTTTTGGATCTTTTCTAAGAAAAGATCATGTTTGGTTTTATTGATCTGTTTATCGTTTTTGTTTGTTTTAGTCTCTATTTCATTTATTTTTGCTCTAAATTTTATTATTTTCTTTTTTCTCCTGACTTTGGAGTTTATTTTTCTTTTTCTAGTTTCTTTAGGTGTAAGACTATGTTGCCTATTTGATATGTTTCTTACTCCATAGGTAAGCCTGTATTGCTATAATTTTCCTTCCTAGAACAGTTTTTGCTACATCCCAAAGATTTTGGACCATTAAGTTTTAATTCTCATTTCTCTCCATGTATTTTTAATATCCTCTTTGATTTCGTGGTTGATCCATTCATTGTTTAGTGGTATCTTGTTTAGCCTCCATGTTTAACCTCCAGATATTTTCCTGTGATTGATTTCTAGTTTCATACCAATTTGGTTGGAAAAGATGCATGGTATAATTCCAATCTTCTGATTTTATTCTGACTTGTTTTGTAGCCTACCATATGATCTATTCTGGAGAATTTTCCATGTGTACTTGAAAATAATGTATATTTTATCATTTTTGGATAGAATTCTCCATTATTACTTTTTGCCATTTTAATTATTATGTGTCTTAGTCTGAACTGCCTTGGGCTGATTTTGCTAGGGATTCTCTGTGCCTCCTGGATCTGGATTTCTGTTTCCTTCCTCAGATTTTGGAAGTTTTCAACTATTATTATTTATTTCAAATAAATTTTCTACCCACTGTCTCTCCTGTTTCTGGAATTCCTATAACTCAAATATTATATTTGATGATGTCACTGAGTTCCCTTAACCTGTTTATTTTTTATTAATAGTTTCTTTTTGCTGTTCAGCTTTGTGCTTTCCATTACTCTGTCCTTCAGATCACTGATACATTCTTCTCCCTCCTCTAACCTATATTGATTCCCTCTAGTGGATTTTTAATTTCAGTTATTGAGTTCTTCATCTCTGTTTGGTTCATTTGTATATTTTCTGTCTCTTTGTTGAAGGTCCTACTGAGATCCTGTACTCATTTCTCAAGTATAGTAAATATCTTTATGACCATTGCTTTAAATTCTTATCAGGTATATTGGTTATCTCCATTTCCTCTAGCTCTTTTGCTGTGGTTTTGTCCAGTTCTTTCATTTGGGACATATTTCTCTGTCACCTCATTTTGTCTACCTCTCTGTGTCTGTTTCTATATATTAGGAAATCCTGATTATGAAAGTAGCAGCTTTATGAAGAAAGTTCTTGTGGTGCTCTATAGCACAATGTCTGTTGTTTACCAGAACTAGGTGCTTCATGGGTAAATTTTACTTTATTATTTATTTTATTTTATTTTTTTAAAGAGAGAGAAAAAGAGAGAGGGAGACAGAGAGTCTTACGCAGGCTTCACACATAGCATGGAGCCCAATTTGAGGCTTGGTCTCACAACCCTGAGACCATGACCTGAGCCAAAATTGAGTCAGGCACATAACCGTCTGAGGGTTATCTCTTTAGGAGTATTTATTTTGTTAGTTGCATGTACCCTACTATTGTGACTGATCCATATTTGCCTTTAATCAAGTTGGCCCACTTCACCTGTTGTAGGCAGGGTTTCGTCCCTTTGCTGTTAGGGTGCCATCCTGGGGTTGCTGTGGATTGTAGTTTGGTGTTATCAGCAGTCAGACCACATGCCTGCCTCAGCCCATCTTCCAGGGATGTGGGCACAGTGAGCTGCAGAGTGTAATCCCTTCATTGTCCCATGAGAGCCTTTCATTAGTGGGTAGGACTAGAACTCAGATGGATACCTGCTCCCATTCTGTCTGCTGCAGTTGAGCTAATGTGTATAGTTATCTTTCTGTCTCCACAGGGCAGGAATCACTTTGGAGTGACCCTGCTCCCTGCTAGGGATCCCTGCAGGATGTAATGTAGTAGGAGCTACTTTGGAGGGGCTTCTGCATAGTGGGTTGGGTTGGATAGGGCTGATCCACAGGAGAATTAAAGGGGAAGGTGGCATGATGTTATGTGTTTAACCTGGTTCCAACAAATCTGTCTTCCTGGGCTGGGGGATGAGGTAGATAAATGGAGCCCTGCTAGCTCTGTTGTTCTTAGAGGAGTCTCCTAAAGATCCCTGCCCCTTTTGCTTACATTCTGTGATTAATAAATAAATCTTCAAAAATACCCCCAGGCACCTTTAAAACTGCTGCATCTTGATGGGATTGAGTATTTAAGTACCCAGAGTTAAGCCCTACTTACTATAAACACTCAGGAAGTTAAGCACCACTGGTTTTCAAAGCCAAATATTATAAGGACCTCTATACCCAGTGCAGGTCATGTCCCCCATTTCTGGGGTTCCTGGTATGGGGTCTGCTCCTCTCCTTTTTCTATATTTGAAGTGTCTCTTCCATTTGTCATTGGTTCTGCCAGGAGTTTGGTTCCCAACCACATATCCACCCCCCTTCCCTTTTTTGATGTGACCGACCCTCTATAATTAACCATGGAAAGTCTGTTCTTCTAGTCTTCAAGTAATTTCTGGGTGAGTTGCACTGATATGGATGTTATCTAAGTATGTCCATGGGATGAAGTGGACCTACGGTCCTCCTACTCTGCCATCTTTCTAGAAAACTCAGCACTTATTGATTTTTTAACTTGAGAAGGACTTTATAAGAATTCCTGTCATTGCCATTATAAATTTTTTTATTAGCTCTACATATCTATTTTGATGTGAATTACTTATTATGCTTTCATTATTCTCTTTTTAGCCATTATTATTAATCAGGGCCAATTACTAAGGCATGTTTGGCTATCTGCTCAAATTATTGTCCAATTGTCTTACCATATAAATTTAATTAAAATACTTAAAAGGGTATTACCCCTACTTTAATTTCATTCCTGAGGAATGGTGACAGTTGTTCTTTCTTTCTTTCTTTCTTTCTTTCTTTCTTTCTTTCTTTCAAAAGAGAGCATGCCTGGGGTGGAGGACAGACAAAGAGGGAGAGAGAGAATCCCATACAGGCTCCACTCAGCACAGAGCCCAATATGGGACTCAGTCTTATGACCCCAAGGTCATAACCTGAGCCAAAATCAAGTCTTGGAAGCTTAACTGACTGAGTCACCCAGGAGCCCTGGAATGGTGGCATTTTAAATCTGAGATACATGTTTTATTTCTATCAAAATATTTTAAATCTTTTCCCAAAGTATTGAGCTCTCATCTTGCTTACTGACCTTGTGTTTCAGCACTTGGCATTTAAGATTGAACCATAGACTTTATATTTCTGGATTATAATAAGATCTGATTTTTTGGCAACTATGTGGTAATGGGAAATCATGGGATCAAGACAGAATATATGACCAGTTGCAATCTGACAGAATATCATGACAAGGAAAAATTTAGAAATAGTCTATATAAAACACTTTACATATGTCATCAGACATATATGAACAATTATTATGTACCCACCTGAAACACAATAGTCAAAGAAGCTGTCTGGATTATAGTTTTAGTTTTATACATTATTCAATTTCCTCACAATGAAATCCAACATAATGCCCATTACAAATATAAGATCATATAACTCTTAATGGGGAGTAGTAAGACATTCATTAATTTAACATTATCTACTGAATACTTAAAACATACATTATTATGTTGTGAATTAGTTACAAATAAAAAGTATTTCATCTGCTTCCTGCTCTGAAGATATCCAATAGAGATTTCCCCAATTTCCTGACATTTAATAATATGCTTGTGATACATTATTGAGAAAAAGAGATGATTTGTATTTGACAGCTACTTCAGACAAGTATTTGGGGTAGAGTGAAAATCTGCTTATATAGACCAATCGTGTGAAAACTGTATTTTCTCCTGCAGATATAACAATTTTGCTCTTAGGGGCAATTTGAGAGTCATGTTATATGTAAGAATGCTATTCCTTCACTGTTATAATTTCACTGTGACAAGATTTTAATACCACGTAGGATACCCAACCACACAAAGTATGTTAACCTTATGATTTAGGTATAATTTGTATTTTATTAACTGTATCACTTTGTGTTTAATTACTTTGTATTATTTTTAAAAGAATTAAAATCAACATATATTATTCTCAAGAAAGTGATAGCAGAATGTTATCAATTATTTTAGTGGCTACTAACCTGGTAAATATAATAAAATTTATTAATTTGCACAGCATTTCCTTTATGTTTTTTTATTACACTCGTTGAAATCATAAAGTAATATTTAGTACTCTGATTTGAAATCCTAAGTGATATTCACCAAGGAAACACCACCAGTAAATAGGGCAATTTTAATAATAAAAACAAGACATAACATGGAAAAAGTTCTTCACGGGGAGGTGATAGTAACAAATAATTTTATATAGATATTAAGATAGATATAGATAGATTTGTGAAATAGGCAAATATTCTCTTAAGTGACTTCCTTCCTCTTTCCCAAATCCTTATTTCTCATTTTGGTGTTTTATCTGTTAGGGAACCTATATTTTCTTTTATCACCAACTTCTATTAGTTCAACTGGTTCTCTTTCCCATTTAGTGTTTGGGAGAAAATGATGAGCAATGGACATTCTACCCATTCTTTCCTTTTATAAAGGCAGATGCTCCAAAGAAGGAAGGCCTTCAACCCTCCCTGTAAACCTTCAGAGACAGACCATCCTGAAAACTAACTAGTAGTATTTGTAAACCAGGGAGACCTTAGCTATGCAATCCTTTTATCAGAGTATACCTTGTCTGTCTAGTATTCGTTATTTTAAACAAACCTGGAAATTATGAGTTTATGGGGTATGGTTTTACTAAAGAAGCTTCATGCTGAAATGGTTCCCTGTGTAAATAATATAGCCATGTAATTACTTGGAATTTTCTTACGTTAATCTGAGCCAGAAAGCATTCTAATGAAGCAAGGAAGGACCAGATTGCATTTATGGTCCCAGACCTCTCCTTGCTTTTTCTGTGCCCTATAATCACTTCAATCTTCTCATAAGTCCGATTTCTCAATCTGATCCTTTGTGTTACTTCAGCATCCTGAACAGAGTTTCCTTCCAGGATTCATGTCAAGTTATCTCCAGAGTTGTCATCCAGGAGTTAGAATAGATTGTTATAAAAATTGACCATCGGTATACATGACAAAATGGCTATTAATGCATCATTATGTTACATGTTATCATCATTCTACAAAAAGGGGCTGTAATTTAAGACTTGACTCTAATTAAATAAATTAGACTCTAAGGAAACCCAAATTTGTTAGGAAGTAGGTCTCTGTCTATACTACATATCACATATATTGGAATAATCTTCTCTGTATGCTTGAAGAAAACTCGACCATGATCCAAAGAAACATATTTTAATTAGTTTTCCTCCCTGTTAAAATAACTAATTATCAACAAGATACAAAAAAGTAGAAGGAAAAGTCTGCTTAGGAAAAACTTTACCAAACCTAGTGAAATTTGGCATCTTTATTCTTAAGTAAACTATTTGATATGAATTTTTAGGAAGATCTTAATAAGAATTTCATAAAAGAGCACACATAAATATGTCTTGCCTACTTGCTGATGCAGGTTTAATCTTTTCTTCTTAAGAAAAGATTACCAATTCTTTTTACAACACTTCTTTCTTTTATACCAATTTTAGGGATTTTTGTTCACTTGGAAATAGAAAGGTTGTGTTAAGAAAATGAAGGTAGACATGTGTTTAATTATGAAGAACTTTATTTCCATCTTAAATTTAATATAAGAATGAAGGTCAGTGAAATGAACTATGTTTCATTCAGGCATTTCTTCATGAATTATAATATTCCAGACAAACTGCCACAGGGGTAAATATATTTTCATCTTCCGCAGGTATAAAAAATCTTCTAAGGAACACTATTTCCCAACAAATGAAAATATTTCCATCTCCAACCAGCCTTGAAAATGTTACTCCTAGGAATAAATAAATTTTCTATGATGCTAAGGCCCTTGTTCAGGATCCATTATGTCAAAGACAGATTAAAATATATCATTTTCCCATCTGTGAATTTTGCATTTCACTCCTTATGCTGGCTCTCCCTCTTCTTTTCTAAGAAATAGAGATATTTCATTTTAATGGTGTTTATAGCCTATTATTATCCTCATGTGACTAAAAAGGTAATAACAAGAATGTTGCATTTATCATTCAGAAATTAGAACGTCATCAGTATGCACTCTTAGAAATCAAATGCTACACTATTTTTTGCTATAATTAATTAAGAAATTAGTTTTAATTTTTGTATATACTAAAACTTAATTCAGCATGTTTGCTATTGCTTGAATTCATATAAACCATAAATCAAATTATGTCCCTCAATGTATCTAGTGATTATAATCAATAAAAACCTGAATATCATAGCCCAGCAAGTGACTATTTATTCTGTGTGTGTTAGTATGTGTGATGCCAAATTAATGTTAATAATAATAAGACAGAGGGTTGATTTAATAACTTTATCACACCAATATGGTGATAATTGGAATTAACTCTTACTGTTAATAAAAAGAGAATATAAAAAAAATTTATAAAAAACGACAGGAAGCTAATTAAACTTTTTTTCATTTCTAAAACTGCTCTTTAAATTGATATTAATATGTAGCTAAGTTTGAACAGAAATTTTATGGAAAGTATGTCACATATAGAGACCCAGTTTTTTAATAATTTTGTTGAACAATATACATAAAAAATTCAGACAGCAAAATATTGAGATTGAGCTAACTATTTATATATCTTTATATTTAGGCAAACACACATTTACATAAGCACACACACCCACTTTCACACAAAGACACAATACAGTGATAGTTTGGGTACTCAAATTTGAATCTGGACAATATAATATCATAGGGGAAAAAAGTGAATCTCAACAACCATTATATAAGCAGCATAGTATCCTTTTATAAAGTTAACAACAATAATTCCATGTATTCTTAAAAATAATTTTTGAGAGTGAATAGATATGCAAAAAAAGCCCCATGAAAAGAAATGTTGACATAGGATTCTGGATGATGAATACTGCTGGTGAGAGGCAGAAAAGCAGGTTGGGTGAATACATATGGTTAGAGGTTTGCCAAATCCTAGCTTTCTTTATTTCCTTCAATTTTGTATTGAAATGTAACATTTTTATAGAAGAGTACATTCTTCACAAATGGATAGCCCAGTGAGTTTTTACAAACTAAACACACACTTTTAACTGACATTCAGATCAAAGACTCAGGCATTAAAAGCAAAAATATACCCCTTCGGCTTTCTTTCAGTCATTACTTCATACTCTCATCCTAGGGTGAGCATTTATCCTAACTGCTAATGTCATAGGTATATTTTTGCTTGTTTCTGTAACTTATATGACTGAAATCAGTATATACTCTACTCTCTAGTTCCTTTGTTCAACATTATGTGAAATGAATCCATATTTTTAGGGTATTGTTATAAAGGCTTAATTCTTGTTGGATAGTTTCTTTGCGAGAATATATCAAACCTTATCTTTTTCCAATTTGAGTCTATTACAAAGAATGTACAAATAATGCTAGTATTGGTTTTTGGTGAACATGTGTACATGTGTGCATGGTGAACAGGTATCTAGAAGTGCAATTGCTAGGACATAAGATCTATAGATATTCAACTTTAGCAGATCCTTCTAAGTAGTTTCCCAAAATTGCAAATTGAACTATTATGTTCCACTATTCTCACTATCATACTCCATATTTGTGGCAACATTAGTTTCTTTTTTTTCTGCTCTTCCTTCTCTCACTTTAGCCATTCTCATATGTGTTTAATGGGTATCACTTTGTGTCTTAAATTTGCATCCTCTCTATTACTAATGAAGGTGAAATTCTTTACATAAATTTATTGTTGATTTGATATACTCTTATAAAATGTATATACAACCTTTCTGCCATTTTTCTATTGAGTTCCTTTTTTTTTGTTGTTCTTATCTCTTTCTATATTTAGATATGAATCTTTTGTCACATATATGTATTGGAAAAACTTGCTTTCACTCCATGCATTGCCTATTTACACTTTTAGTGGTGTTTTTAGCAGTCAAGTATCTTATTTTTACTACACACCAATTTGCAAAATTTCTTTTTTTAATTAACATATAATGTGTTATTTGTTACAGGGGTATGGGTCTTTGATTCATCAGTCTTAGTCCACGGTGCTCACCATAGCACATACCCTGTTCAGTGTCCATTACCCAGCCACCCCATCCCTCCCAGCCTTCTCCTGTCCCAACCAGTCCTCCACTCCAGCAACCCTCAGTTTGTTTCCTGAGATTGAGTCTCTTATGGTTTATCTCCCTCTCTGGTTTTGTCTTGTTTCATTTTTCCCTCCCTTCCCCTATGATCCTCTGTCTTGTTTCTTAAATTCCTCACATCAATCAGATAATTGTCTTTCTCTGATTGACTTATTTTGCTTGGCATAATACCCTCTAGTTCCATCCACATCATTGAAAATGGCAAGATTTCAATTTTTGATGGTTGTATAATATTCCATTGTGTCCATTCATCTGTTGATGGACATCTAGGTTCTTTCCATAGTCTGGCTATTGTGGACATTGCTGCTATAAACATTGGGGTGCATGTGTCCCTTCAGATCACTACATTTGTATCTTTGGGATAAATACCATGTAGTTCAATTGTTGGATTACAGGGTAGCTCTATTTTCAACTTTTTGAGGACCTCCCATACTGCTTCCAAAGAGACTGCACCAGCTTGCATTCCCACCAACAGTGTAGGAGGGTTCCCCTTTCTCCACATCCTTGCCAACAACTGTCATTTCCTGACTTGTTAATTTTAGCCATTCTGAGTGGCGTGAGGTAGTATCTCATTCAGGTTTTGATTTATATTTCCCTGATGGTGAGTGATGTTGAGCACTTCTTCATGTATCTGTTGGTCATTTGGATGTCTTTTTTGTAGAAATGTCTGTTCATGTCTTCTGCCCATTTCTTGATTGGATTGCTTATTGGATTGGGTATTGGATTTGGATTTTGAGCTTGATAAGTTCTTTATAGATTTTGGATACTTGTCCTTTATCTGATATGTCATTTGCAAATATCCTCTCCCATTTTGTCGGTTGTCTTTTGGGTTTGTTGACTGCTTCCTTTGTGGTGTAAATGTTTTTGATCTTGATGAAGTTCCAATAGTTCATTTTTGCCCATGCTTCCCTTGCCTTTAACGATGTTTCTAGGAAGAAGCTGCTGCAACTGAGGTTGAAGGGATTGCTGCCTTCTCAAGATTTTTGATGGATTCTTGTCTCACATTGAGGACTTTCATCTATTTTGAGTCTATTTTTGTGTGTGGTGTATGGAAATAGTCCAGTTTCATTCTTTTGCATGTGGCTGTCCAGTATCCCCAACACCATTTGTTAAAGAGACTTTTTTCCATTGGACATTCTTTCCTGCTTTGTTGAAGATTAGTTGACCATAGAGTTGAGGGTCCATTTCTGGGCTCTGTATTCTGTTCCATTAATCTATGTGTCTGTTTTTGTGCCAGTACCATACTATCTTGATGATTACATCTTTGTAATAGAGCTTGAAGTCTGGAGTTGTGATGCTAACAGCTTTGGTTTTCTTTTTCAACATTACTCTGGCTATTCAGGGTGTTTTCTGGTCCCATACAAATTTTAGGATTATTTGTTCAATTTTCTTATAAAAAGTTTATTATATTTTAATAGGGATTGCATTAAATGTGTAGATTGCTCCAGATAGCATAGACATTTTCACAGCATTTGTTCTTCCAATCCATGAGCATGGGACATTTTTCCATTTCTTTATGTCTCCCTCAATTTCTTTTATGAGTATTCTATAGTTTTCTGAGTACAGATTCTTTGCCTTTTTGATTAGGGTTATTCCTAGGTATCTTATGGTTATGGGTGCAATTGTAAATTGTAAATTGACTCCTTAATTCCTCTTTTATCTGTCTTGTTGTTTGTGTATAGAAATGCAACTGATTTCTGTGCGTTGATTTTATATCCTGACAATTTACTGAATTCCTATATAAGTTCTAGAAGTTTTGGGTGGAGTTTTTTGAGTTTTGCACATGAAGTATCATATCATCTGCAAAGAGTGAAAGGTTGACTTCTTTGCCAATTCGGATGACTTTTACTTCTTTTTGTTGTCTGATTGCTGAAGCTAGGACTCCTAGCACTATGGTGAATAGCAATGGTGATAGTGGACATTCCTGCCATGTTCCTGACCTTAGGGGAGAAGCTCTCAAGTTTTCCCCTTGAGAACGATATTTGCTGTGTGTTTTTCATAGATGACTTTGTGATATTGAGGTAAATAACCTCTATCCCCTCCCTATCCCTATACTGTGAAGAGTTTTGATCAAGAAATGATGCTGTCAAATGTTTTTTCTGTCTCATATGGTTCTTGTTCTTTCTTTTATTAGTGTGTTTGTATCACATTGACTGACTTGTGAATGTTAAACCAACCTTGCAGCCCAGGAACAAATCCTACTTGGTTGTGTTGAATAATCCTTTTAATGTACTGCTGGATCTTATTTGCTAGTATTTTGGTGAGAATTTTTGCATCAGTGTTCATCAGGGATATTGGTCTGTAATTCTCCTTTTTGATGGAGATGGTTTTGGGATCAAGGTAATATTGGCCTCACAAAATGAGTTCAGAAATTTTCCTTCCATTTCTAGTTTTAGGAACAAATACAGGAGAATAGGTATTAATTCTTCTTTAAATGTTTGGTAGAATTCCTCTGGGAAACCATCTGGCCCTGGGCTCTTGCTTTTTGGGAGATTTTTGATGACTGTTTCAATTTCCTTACTGGTTATGGGTCTGTTCAGGTTTTCTATTTCTTCAGTTTTGGTAGTTTATAGGTCTCTAGGAATGAATCCATTTCTTCCAGATTGTCTAATTTGCTGGTGTATAGTTCTTGTAATATGTTCTTATAATTGTTTGTATTTCTTTGGTGTTTGTGATCTCCCCTCTTCCATTCATGATTTTATTAATTTGGGTCCTTTCTCTTTTTGATAAGTCTGCTCAGGGGTTTATCAATCTTATTAATTCTTTCAAAGAACCAGATCCTGGTTTCATTGATCTCTTCTATTGTTCTTTTGGTTTCTATTTCATTGATTTCTGCTCTGATCTTTATTATTTCTCTTATGCTGCTGGGTTTAGGCTTTTTTGCTCTTTTTTCCAGCTGCTTTAGGTATAGGGTTAGGTTGTGAATTTGAGACCTTTCTTGTTTCTTGAGAAAAGGTTGTATTGTTATATACTTTCCTTTTAGGACTGCCTTTGCTTCATCCCAAGGATTTTGAACAGTTGTGTTTTTGTTTTCATTTGTTTCCATTAATTTTTTAAATTCTTCTTTAATTTCCTGGTTGACTCATTCATTCTTTAGTAGGATGCTCTTTAGCCTCCATGTATTTGAGTTCTTTCCAACTTTCCTCTTGTGATTGATTTCTAGCTTCAGAGCATTGTGGTCTGAAAATATGCAGGGAATGATCCTAATCTTTTGTTACTAGTTGAGGTCTAATTTGTGACCAGCAAAATTTTCTTTTGTGGTTATTAATCTTTCTTGTTGAAGAAATATTTTTCACTTCCAAACTCAATTATTTACTGTATTTCTTTGTGATATTTCCTTTCACTTTAGACTTGTATCTGAGATTGTGTATGGTATGAGGTTGAAATCAAGATATAGTTTTCCTCACATGCATATCCAGCCTACCTGATACCATCGTTGAAAATATCAGCATGTTCCTACTGCACTATACTACTTTTTATTTGGTACTAATTACATTGTCAAAAATAATTAAATTTAAAAATCAGCTAAATGAAAATAGAATACAAATGGACCAATGGTGATAATATATAAAGAACCAATGATTGTGTTTAATTCAATTCTGATTATCTTGTGTGAAAGAAGGAAAGGAAGAAGAAAAGAAAGACAAACATAAAGAATATAGGGATGTCAGACCATAAAAACATGATTTTTGGGGCACCTGGGTGGCTCAGTCTGTAAATGTCTGCTTTTGGCTCAGGTCATGATCCCAGGCCCACCTTGGATTCCCTGCTCAGCAGGACACCTGCTTCTCCCTCTCCCACTCCCCTTGCTTATATTCCTTCTCTCACTGTATCTGTCTCTGTCAAATAAATAAGTAAATAAATAAATAAAATCTTTTAAAAAAGGCATGATTCTTAGTGCCTTTCCCTCTTTGTTCTCTAGTCTAGAGAACAAAAATCACACTAGATATCTGAATAGAGGGAATTTAATACAGGAATACTTCTACACAAGTATGTAGACATGAAAGAGTAACAAGGCTCTTATTATCTGGGTTTTATTATATGCAAAATTGTTAACTTCAGAAAACAGTTCCACTCATAGGATCAAGGAACAAAGGTGCTGGAGGTGATTAGCTGTCTATGACCTAATCATTGTGGTATTTCATGAGCCCAAGGAGGCTGGCTGAGTGTGCCAAAAAGTACCAGGAACCTGTGGGGAATTGCTGAAATGCAGTAAAGTTGCAATACCTAAACAGAAGTACAAAAGTTTCTTCTTTTTTTGCCTCTGTTTGCAATATGTCTTTAGTACTCCTTATTGGCAGAATATAATAAAAGGCCAACTGGCAAAGAATTGGTATTTGTAGAGTTCTTACCCTCAGTATGAGAAAGCAAAATACAGTAGAACAGATTTGGAATTGAGAGATAATAGATTAATAATGGCAAATGATAAAACACATTTAAATATTAAATATAGCATATTATTTCATTCATATTTTGATTTGATTTAAATTTAGATTAAATAATTAATGTGTATAAGCATAAATCAAAATTATAAGTTACTTCATTCTAAGTATGTTTATATTTATTTATATGGCACTGTACTTCACATATTTTTGAAGGTTACATTGCTAAGTAAGCTATTTTTCATTTTTTTTAATCTTATGGATTTCTATGGATTCATAGATTTATCACTTAAGTGTGATTAACTGCCTTAATTAATGTTTATAATCTAAATTTTTTTCCATTTTCTCAGTACATTATTTTTCATTACCTAAATATGATCCTGTCAACATTTTCTTCTTCTGATGTCTGCTATGGTTCAAATTCTGTGAAATGTTCACCAACACCATCCAGTGTGTCAAAATAATTTCAGCCACATCATTTAAAACTTTTATTTCCCTTAAAATCATATGGTCACATGTATTTCCCATTATAGATAAATAAGAGATAAAACCTTGTGATAGGGCGCCTGGATGGCTCAGTTGGTTAAGCAACTGCTTTCAGCTCAGGTCATGATCCCAGAGTCCTGGATCAAGTCCCACATCAGGCTCCCAGCTCTGCTTCTCCCTCTGAACTTCTCCCCTCTCATGTTTGCTCTCTCTGTCTCTGTCTCTCTCTCAAATAAATAAAATCTTAAAAAAAAAACCCTTGTGATAATTTGCAAATCAAAAAATGGACATTTCAGCCTATGTAGGGAATGGTATGGTAAAAAAGAAAAATCCTCAATTGAGTTGCATTGTTTTTTGTGTGGTGGCCATAGAAAATGATTAAGAGGTTATTTAAAAATGTGTTACAAGCTTATGGAGCTGCACATAGCCATCTGGGAGGAATGTAAACATAGAAGAGAAGAACATAATTCCAGCCTATATATACTTATTGATTATGTTGACTCCCTACAAGAGGAATGAATTAATGCAATGTAAAAACATCCATAAAAGAAGGTGGTTGACTTTATGTAGGCCAAGAAAATATCATCATTAACTATATTCCCTCCTCCATTTATTGATCTTTCTGTGTCATAAAAATGTATAAGCACAAATTAAGCTTTAGGAAGAGATAACAAAGAAAAAAGAACCAAGAATGTAACTGCAATAGACTTAGAGCAATAGACTTGTTTCCCTAAACTAGTCTGAAAAGGTGGCAGCTCCCAAATTTCCATGGAACAAAGAATGCTCTGATTATAATGTCTCAAAGATTTCAGATCTCATTAAGTGAAATAATTAAGGATTAGCTAATTAATTATTAATAAATTAACCAGTTAAGGAGAATCTAAGCCACTGTAGAATATTTAAAGTCAACATTGCTAGAGAAAGTTTTTCCCTTTTTTTCTGTGACTACATGCACAAATATTTCTTTCAAAGTTAAATTAAAAAAATTAAACTACTGAATTTGTGGTTTCTGACATAAAATTAAAAAAAGATATTTCTAATACCTTTAATATTTTATGTATTGAATTTGTATTGTTGCCCCACTTAACAGAGATACACATGACCAATGTGCTAGTTAAGATTACAAAAGATTAACCATAAATTCTAGTGTACTTTACCAAAAACACTTTTATCAACAAGACTAATAAGCCAATAAATGAAATCTTTTTGTTTCTTTTCTGCTTCTCTTTCTTTACTATTGGAATGGCTGTTCACAGTAAATGGCTGGCAGGATCAGGAAGAAGGGAAATTATATGATGGGAGGTTAGCTGGCACATGCCAATCACATTCAAAGGGTGGCTGGCTGCCAATGAGAATTCTCAGGCACAGAACACCACAAAGCTGTTGTCTTGACATCCTTGCCAGTTTGGGGAAGAATAAAAAACACAGACAAATGAATATAGTTTCTAAAAATAGATCAATTCTTGAGATAAGTCAGAATTTGAGGAAATGGAAATGGACTCCATTTTTTTCTAAAAGTTGCTGCTTCAACTTAAACTTGATGTTCAGTAATGAAGACAGTTATAATAAATTAATGATAAACACACACATACTCATTTATAAACATATGTGTATGTAATTTAATTTATAATGTGTATACATAGTAAATTAAGAGGTAACATGGACTAAAAATTCCTACTTACTAAAGCTTTTTCATCATACTGTGGTCTCTGAACCAAATATTATCAGACTATTTCTTGAAATAGTTTCAACAAACTGTGCAGACACCTTGACTTAATCTATGCCTTCTCTGCTATTCCCTTCTTTTTGGTCAAATAGCCATACTCTCAAATGATATTATTTAACTGTTTGTGTACCTAAATAAACTAATTGACAGAAAGTGATGTTAGAATTTAGGATACTGACAATAGCAAGAAATGACAACTAAGAGACTGAAGAGAAAAATAAGATATTAATTAAAAATAAATGATAAGAGACAAGGAAATTTTAGATTAGAAATTAGCAATTTCAAGGTCTCTAAGATATGACTTAAGTTTACACAGTATAGTTAATTTGCTTGAATAATAAATATTTTTGAATAATCAAATCCATTGAATCCATATCATCATCATTATCATCATTAACATTTATTGACTGATTATAAAATTTCAGGCACTGTCCTGAATGCTATTTAACCTATTAAGAGATTCAGTGGAAATTAGAAGAACACAGAGATTTTGGCTCAAATAATCTTCAATCATGGTAACAACTTTTTGTAGGAAGTTTATTAACATTCCTATTTGTAGTTTAGGGAATTAATATAAATAAAAGTTAAGTAAATTGCCAAGAACACATCACCTATAGGTGGAAAAGGAAGGTTTTGAATCAAAAAGAACATGGCATGAAAGGCAGAATATTTAATCCCTGCACTAAACTGGGAAATGAGATAGAGCAAAATAAAACTAGAATTTATTAAATTTTTTCTCAAAACTAACTTAAGTGGAAGTGCTCATATACCATAAAACATAGATTACTCTATTTGTTTGATTGACACTATCCCTCACCACACACACACACATACACACACAAATCCCTGCTATGCTGAATCACTTTAAAAAAGGAAAGTTCATAAAACATATTGTAGTTACAGATAAAATCTTATTTAGAGTTATGGGACTCATTTTAGATATTTTCAGTCTACAAATGTAGTCAATCTAAGCCTTTAAAATGATATATATTATCAGTTCTGCTCTTTCTATTTATGAAGGCATTCTTTCACTCAAAACTCATTATTTAATTATCAAATAATTATATGCACCAGGTGCTGTGCTAGGAACTAGGTAGATAAAAAAAAAATTAATGCCATAGTCTCTATCATTAAAGATTTCAGAGTCTAGTCTAGAAAGACAAATTAACAGATAGATTTACTTCTAGAGGGGCAATGCATTAATTAGTATGAGATATGAAGGGAAACAAGAAAAAGATATATGATCAGTCCTGAAAATGTGGGGGAGGCAATGAAAAAGCTATCCTCTAGGACCTGTTATTTGACTTCAGTCATAAAGAGTTAGACAGACCAAATATGCCTGGAAAGAAGAAAAGTTTCTGGGAAGAAGGGGTACAAAGGCATGGAAGAAAAGAATATCTTTTATTTGTATTTTCCCTGATAATTTCCCATTGTCTTCTTTAAGAAGTAATCTGATGGAGATCTTGGAGTAATTTATATGAAGAGGAAGGAAGTAGGAGGAAGTAGGAGATGTGTTGACTAAAGCAAGAAGTTGGAGTTGTTTGAGGAAGAAGTAGCAAGGAAAGCAGGTGGCCACCAGAAGCTAGAAAATGCAAAGAACAGGTTCTCTCTTGAGCCTCCAGCATGAGCCAGAACCATCAACATTGACTTTGGGCCACTGAAACTGATTTTGGACTTCTGACCTCCAGAACCTTATGATGATACATTTTTATTTTCTAAGACACAAGTTTATAGTAATTTGTTACAGCAGCCACAGGAAACTACATAATTATCCAAGTTTTTCTCCTGTAGATACCAAATAAACCAACTGAACAGACTACATTAAAGAAGAAAGAAAGGTTACATGGTAACTTTAAAGAAACTGAATAATGACATATTGTGAAGGAAAGAAACATAAAGGCATTAGAAAAATTCCACTGACTGGGTTATTCCTCTGTTTTGGGGTTTCTTATTTTCATGTAAAATCCATCATCCTGGTCCCAGAGATAAGTCTTTTTTCCTAACTCTTCCTTTCATAGTCCTTTCTTCTCCCAGTCTTGAGACTCTAACCAGGTTTCACCTTGTTGGAACTATTGACCACAATCTACCACTACTTATTGAGTATAATCTGCCTGATAAAGAGTTGGCCTGCACTGTTTTTAATGGAACACAGAAGTTTTGCTTGGTTGTCTTAGTCATGTTTCATTTTTCCCAATAGGGAAAATAAAAATGTAACTGACATACCCTTAAGATATTACAAATTTACATTTTGAAAATCTCAGTCAAGGATTCTTAAACTATTCTGATGTGAAGCACCAAGTAATTCGGTAGACACCCCCATCCCCAAATCATTGGAGAGACATGTGAATGGAAGCTCCAGCACCCCTTCTTCCCACCATTCAAATCAAATTCTGCTTTAATTGGTTGTACATATTAGTCTTCCTACATGGAATTTTACTTTTGAATCAAGATCCTCAGCCCACAAATTTTGAAATAATGTCTGTTAGGCCGATGTCAGCACTCTCCTGCATAATATTCAGAAGAAACCTACATATTATTTTTTTAGACAAGTAGGTATTCTTCATGTTTTAAGAATAATCATTTTTGCCGAAGAGATCATTTTTGCATGGGAAGGTCTTTTAACTTCAACAAAGACCCGTCTGGATCCATCTTCTACTAAACACGAAGAGGGGGAGTAAAAAGCATATTTCTTTTTCTCTTAACAGATTCTCATATTCCATTGTAAGACCAAATTGATATCCACCTGTGATCATTTGTTTGGACATCTCTCTCTTGGGTTTTTGGTCCCTGAGCTTGTTCTCTCTTCAGGTTTGGTGACTCACAGTTTCAGGACAGTGAACAAAATTGTAGATAGAATGGTTTGAGGCACTGTGGTATCATGTTTCAAAGAGATATTGACTTCAGACAAATCTGGGTTTTACTTCAAGTGTCTGACTTCCAACAATTTTTTAAGAAATATCTTTAAGCTTCAATTTCTTCATTTGTAAAACAGGGAAAATCATTCCCATGTTTCCAGGTTAGAACCCTTACCATGTACATGCTCATGTTCCATAAATTACAGCAGTTTGTACTCAGCTCTGCAGTAACAAATAAATATTCAGATATACTGTTTGTTTTTTGGTGTAGAAATAATACACATTAGTTTTTTTTGTTGTTGTTTTGTTTTGTTTTTTATTTATTTGACAGACAGAGATCACAAGTAGGCAAGAGAGGCAGGCAGAGAGAGAGAGGAGGAAGCAGGCTCTCCATGGAGCAGACAGCCCGATGTGGGGCTCAATCCCAGGACCTGAGGATCCTGGGATCATGACCTGATCCTGGGATCATGACCTGAGCCGAAGGCAGAGGCTTTAACCCACTGAGCCACCCAGGCGCCCCTACACATTAGTTTTTAACAACAAATTACTCATGTTTTCAAAATATGCATTATGGTTTTGAGAGACTAAATGAAAGATGGTGTTTATTTAAAAAATTAATAACCTGAAGCAAATGCAATTTTGAATATGCGTGAAAATTAAGGAATGAATCCAACTATCCAAATGTAATTTATTTTCTACTTTTGTAACAAAATCTGGAGCCAAATAGGACAGTAATAAGTACCAGAGAGAGACAGAGTTTATAAAATAATGTTAGGAATATATTTTAAATTGCCTTAAGCTTTAATGTTTTTTGAAGTTGGAATTCAAATGCAATTTAAAATGCAAGCACCATATTAATTGGTAGCTTCAGGTAGGAAAGAATGCAGCAATATACTCTATTTTCTTTGGAAATATTTAAAGTGAATTTAAAGTCAGTTAAAGTAGCATGATCAATGAATTGTTTTATTACCAAACCTATTCCCCTCTCATTTTGACTATTTTTTTAAAGATTTTATTTATTTATTTGACAGACAGAGATTACAAGTAGGCAGAGAGGCAGGCAGAGAGAGAGGAGGAAGCAGGCTCCCTGCCGAGCAGAGATCCTGATGTGGGGCTCGATCCCAGGACCCTGGAATCATGACTGGAGCCAAAGGCAGAGGCTTTAACGCACTGAGCCACCCAGACGCCCCATCATTTTGACAATTGTTACTAAAGTCTGGATCTATAATCTTAGCTCCTTCCTTCTAATAATGGGCACATCATAATGGGTTGTTAATTTTAATTAAATGCACTGGATTAAATTTTGCTGTCAAGAATTTATTTTGTACTCTTGTAGTAATCATAGATAATTTTACCTGAATATAGAGAACGTGGCCCTTTTTGATTAGAGAGATTACAAATTAGTGGTCTTATTATAAAGAAGTGTTGGGTCAAATATTTTTGGCTTCGCCCAGTGTGTCTGTAATGCTTCATTTTCTTAATTATTTCCGATCCAGCTTTAGAACCTAAGAATTGAATTAAATTTGGTTTTGATAAAATCAAAAATATTTTGTTTGATATTGAATTTGCTACTTTGCCAGCCCCATTAATCTTGGAGGACTAAGATTTTCCTTCATTTTTGTCATCTGGAGAAATACATACAAATTATCTGTTGAGTTTCAAGTATCAGGTACAATATGTAAAAGATGGAGATTCTTTCCATTAATCAACTTAGAGTCAAATGAGAACTATGCAGTAAAAGACAAACTGTACTCTGAATAGGCCATATTATACCTAATTTTAGGGCCCAAAAAAGGGGTCATCCTATGTGAAACCCAAAATATGTTGCAGACTTTGATTTAATGATGAAATATTCTACCTCAAAGATGGTTTTCTGAGAAAATGGGGTTATAAAACTTTATACTTTGGAATATTTTATGCTTATGTTACTTAGCAAATTTAATTTAATAAAAACGTTATCAGTATTTTAATCATCAATCATAAGCAAGTTTCTCAGGTTGTTCTCAAAAGACAGTTCATTGAAAGGGACCCCATACATGACTAAATAAGAGTCTGATAGCATAGAAGGTAAACATCATCAGCTTAAATTCAAGCTGCTCTTGCCAGAGATGAATACTACCAAAAATCTTCTTCCAGATTGTTCAAAGTAAACATTTTTCTTAAAAGGAGTAAAGGAGGGGAAAAGCAAAGATACTGAATTTTGTAACAAATCTGGTCAGCATATAATTATAGCCTCCTCAGATACCCTTAAAATATGCTATTTATAAAGAAATTATATTAAATATTGGCTGAAATAAGAATTAAAAATATTATTTTCACAAGTCTTTTAATTTATAAGCTTCTGATATATACAGATCATTCTGGTCCTTCTAAGAGAGAAAAGAAATAATTATCTCATTAACTCTGAAAAAAGTTCACTGAAGGAAAATATTCCCCATATAATGTCCAAATTAAGACTGAAATCATCATATTCCTTAGAATATTATTCATTTTTATACTAATGCTATAATGACATATTATTCATTCATGATTTTTTAAAAGAAAGCAATAGTTCTGCACAAGATGATATTAATACACAAACACATGCAAAAATATCACCTATCAACCAGTATAGGAATGCACTTCGAGCAAGGCTGGCAGGGATTGCTAAATGACAACATAGAGCATTTACAAAGTTGTGAGACATGAACTCGTGTACTAATCCTGCTGCAAAAGGTATCTAAGAGAATTTAACACCCAGAGGGTGGAGCCAATGCAATTATTATAAATCAAAATGTTTCCTTTCTCTTAGTAAGTTTTCCAGTTGCAGTCAGTGATTTTATTTACAAACTGAACTTAATCACTCTTTGTAAATTATGACCACTTGTACATCTTTCAAAGCGGAAAAATGTTCTATTTTTTTTTCTATCAAAAACAGTTTGTGGATCCTGTTCATTATGGACACAGATTATAATGGTAATTATGTTTGTAGACCAAAAAGAATTTCAAACTCTTCTGAGAAAAAGAATTTCAAACTCAAGTCCTGAACTTGAAGGATTATATTGTTCCAATTTTCTGTGGTGCAAGGGAGGGTAAGAACTTAAAGAAGACAGGCTGATAGTTACCAGTATGGAATGCCACCAAAGCCTTAAGAAGGGGAGATCTCCTTCAAATATCAACAGACTTTCTCTACAAAGAATCTATGTATCACCCCATGTCTCTAGATAAATTTGAGACGATAGGTTTAAGACCAAAACTTGTGCGAAAAACTTTCACATACATTAGAACTTCCTGGCTACCCTTGTATTTTATGTAATTTATGTGGACTACAGGACCTTCAAGTCCTTTTTCACTTGAAAAGTATATTTTAAAAAATAGTTTTATATGTTAGCTAGGGGAAACAGAGATTGAGCCAAAATTTCCTCATTTTTGGCCCCAGTGGCCTTCTTCGGCACAGTCTGAAAACCTTAGGCTCTCACTTGGACAGACACACATGAGCTCTAATTCTATAGGATGAGACATCATTTTTATTTTTCAATATTCACTGAGAAACAGTGTTTTGTTTCCTTTACCCACATTTGCCTTTCCAACATTGGTTCTCACTAGACTGAAATACCCAGTTAAGAAACTATTTATCTGCGCCCTATTCATTCTGATGATCATTTAGTTGGAAAGAAATATATTGTATTAGGTCCTATGTTCTAACTACCTTAAAGTCACCAGTGCAGTGAATTGGATGGTTAATCAAACACTGAAATCTTCAGCTTATATGACTCCAAGATGAACTAAAATCAAATGCACTCTAAAAATGATATCCACTCTTGCTATTTAAATTAAGAAGCTGGAAGCATTTTTCACAGCAATAGTCAAAACATTCTCTCACCTCCCCAACTACTTTTTCCTTATAACCTGTTAAAATAACACTGTCTACAATTACGGCATCATTTGTTATGTGTGATATAATAGACTGCAAATATAAAGAGGTATTATCATTACTTCTGTCCTTTGTTCTTTCAGGCCAGAATATTGCATACTTCTTTACTTTGACATTTATTGCTTTTAGATTGGTAATAGAATGGTTTGTGTTGCTCATTATCTTGAATGATGATAATATTAGAGGTTGGGGAGTATGTGTTCTCTGTTAGGGAAAGTAAAGACTTCGTATAATTTAGCAAAGGTTATTACTGGACAATTACCCAGAATACAGTTCAAGTCTAATAAAGTTTAGTCATATCCAGTCTTAAATAGAACATTTACTATGGTTTCTAGGAAATTGGATCAGGTAGTATTCATATATACTTTTTGCTGCTCCTTTTCACAAGTTCACCCAGACTGTTTCACCCGTGAAAATTACAATAATGCAATTTGCCTCTAATAGTGGATGAAACGAAATGCAAACTTATTAGGTTTTGAGTTATGAAGCTTTATTTCATTTGGTACAGGTATATATTGGTAAAATTTAGTCTCTTACAGTACTAGGAACCAATTTCCTATACTGCATCCTGACATATAACTTTCTTCTCTATGAGGCATCTCCAAGTCTTTCAGAGCTATATCCAAATATTCCATAAAGTTCAAATGAAAAAGAAAAGAATTCAGCCAGAAAGATAATTTTCCCATGGAGAGCCCAAATGGTCATGTCTGCAAAGAACAGTATTTTTCTATATATTATTGGCAAATAGTATAAGAAGAAAAATAAGAAAAAAAACTCCTAAAAATGATAATTTCAATATCATGGATTCAAGGGATAATACACATTTAAATAGTAACACATATTAAATATGCTGGGTGTCTGGCATGGGGCTAGTCCTACTTAAGTGAGGAACAAAATTTTCATGGATTTTATGCTAATATAATTATTTGTTTGAAAAGGTAGTTTAAGGGTAGATTCCTTTTTAGTCTATGAACTCCCATAAAGAATTTGGAATAAACCTCAATCTGAAATTACTGGAAGGAAGGAAGTCATGCATGGTGACTGTTAAATCCTAGCACTCTTCGCCCAAAGTTGTCTACCAGTATAACCAAATATAAGTAAAAACATATTTTTATTTATAATTTACTTATAAAAATAAATATGTAAATTTAAAATCAGGCCCACATCGTTCACCTGGCTTCCTCTCCACAAGCAGGCTTGGTATCACCTCACAGCCTCACCAGGAGAAGGTGTTGACTTCCGATTGCTCAGAAGGAACTCAACCACAAGAAAAAGTATGGAAGAAATTCAAACACTTGAAAGCTAAAGACCACCATGCTTAAGAATGTTCAGATCAACCAGGAAATTAAAGAAAAACTTAATTCATGGAAACCAATGAGAATGAAGACACCTGGGTATAAAACCTATGGGATATGGCAAAGGTGTTCCTAAGGGGGAAATACAAAGCCATACAAGACTCATTGAGATACCACCTTATACCAGTTAGAATGGCCAAAATCAACAATCAACTGTCGGTGGGAATGCAAGTTGGGGCCACTTCGGAAAACAATGTGGAGATTCCTTAAGAAATTAAAAATAGAGCTACCCTATGACCCTGCAATTGCACTATTAGGTATTTACTCCAAAGATACAGATATAGTGAACAGAAGGGCCACCTGTACCCCAGTGTTCATAGCAGCAATGGCCACAGTTGCCAAACTGTGGAAAGAACCAAGATGCCCTTCAACAGACGAATGGATAAAGAAGATATGGTCCATATATACAATGGAGTATTATGCCTCCATCTGAAAGGATGAATACCCAAATTTTGTATCAACATGGATGGGACTGGAGGAGAACATGCTGAGTAAATAAGTCAAGCAGAGAGAGTCATTTATCATATGGTTTCACTTGTGTAACATAAGGAATGTTATTCCTTATGTTACTTGTGTAACATGTTATTCCTTATGTTACTTGTGTAACATAAGGAATAACATGGAGGACATTGGGAGATGGAGAGAAGAAGTGAGTTGGGGGAAATCAGAGGGAGAGACAAACCTCGAGAGACTGTGGACTCTGAGAAACAAACTGAGGGTTTTGGAGGGAAGGGTGTGGGGGGTTGGGATGAGTGGTGGTGGGTATTATGAAGGGCACATATTGCATGGAGCACTGGGTATGGTGCATAAACAATGAATTTTGGAACACACACACAAATTAAATTAAATTTTATAAATAAATAATTAAATTTAAAATCAGTGATGATTAAGAAAAGTAAAATTTCCAGTCACTGATATGCCAATAATCTTTTGTGTGATAATTTTTCTGTGATTCTGTTATTTCAACAGAACATTATCCACTTGGCATATTCGTTAATTTATAGATATTTTATTAAATTTGCTTTTTTTAGTTCACTAATGAGATGTTCTCTTAATATTCATATTAAAATATGTTGTCCAATTATTATTGTTGAAATCAAAGTTTCTCTTACATCCTATTAAGATGATGTGCTACAGATAAACTTCAGTATAGTTGCTTATTCTGTCATGAGGAAATTATATTCAAAAAAGAATCTATGAAAGAAGATAATTATTTTGGTTGAATTCAACAGCTACATACTGAGTACCTATATATGCTAACTATATATGTATATATAGTTATAACTATATATATATAATTATATATATAACTAATATATTAATAAAATAATAATATAATTATATAATTATTGTATAATTAATACATATAATATTATATAATAAAATATATAAAAATACATAAAATAAAAAATATATATATAACTATAACTATATATATATGCTAACATGTATATAACCTATATATGCTAACTGCTATAGCTATTGTTGGACATAATTTCCCGTCAAGGCACAGAACCAAGGGCACCTGGGAGGCTCAGTTGGTTGAGCATCTGCCTTTGGCTTGAGTCATGATCCAGGGTCCTGGTTTGAGCCCCACATTGGGCTCCCTTCTCAGCAGAGAACCTGCTTCTCTCTCTTCCTCTTTGCTCTCCCTCTTTGTATGTTATCTCTCTCTCTCTGTGTCAAATAAATAAATAAAATATTAAAAAATATATAGAACCTGATGAAGAATGTCAAAATTTTAAACTAAGGTTCAAATTATGTGTGGAATTGTTTTATCAAAAATTATTTTATTGAAAATTATTTATGCTTATCAAGCACACTTTGGAAAGCTGAGCTTGTGATTTTCTTTCCTTAAGCAGTGCTATAACAATTGAGATTTAATGTACCAAATCCCTATGTGTATGGTAGATTTTGTGCAATAGTAGCAGGACTTAATTACTATTGAACAAAAATATTTAAGACACATTAAGAAAGAAGTTGTATATTGATTCAAGTTAAGTCGCATGCCATCTGGATCACTGCATCTCGTTCACTGTGCATTCAACCAATGTAAATAGAAAACATTTTTCATGGCATACCTTCATAACAGATGTTTTGTGAAGCATCATGCTAATGGAAAATGCTGTGGAAATTGAGCTGTGTGATGTATCTGGGGTTAGTTTAGGTACTTTGGGTGAAAATAGAATAAGCCAGTGTTACAACAACCAATCATACATTCATCAAAATATCCATAAACCAGTATTAATAAAACAAATACGAAGTGTTGACCTAGATTATGTACTTTAATTATTCACAGATTTGTATGGTAGACAAAATACTGTATGCCAACTGGTACTAATTAACACAAGACCAAAAACTTAAAGACATTGTTTAGTTATTTACTGCAGCACAGTAAATTACCCTAAAATATCACTTAAAACAACACACATTTATTATCTTATAGATTCTGTGTCAGAAATTTGGGCACAGTTTAGCTTGCCACTCTGTTTCATGGTCTCTCATAAGCTTTGGCCAAGAAGTCATCTAGGGGGCTGAGGAATGAACTTCCAATCTTACTTACTTGGGATCTGGCAGGACTCAGTTCCTAGATAGTTCTTGGATTGAGGGCCTCAGTCTCTCTCTTATTGGCTGTTGGCTGAAGAGAGTTCTCATTCATTGCCATGTAGAGCCCTGTAACATGGTAGCTTGCTTCATCAAAGCCAATGAAATAGAGGGGGGAGATTGTTTGCAAGGTGAAAGAAACTGTATCTTTTAACTTAATCATGGTAGTTTCATCCCCTTAGTGTTGCCATAGCCTATTGTTTAAAAGCAAGTTACACAAAGGGAAGGGACTACATAAGGTTGTTGATAATAAAAGGTGAAGATCATTTGGTCACTTCTTAGAAGCTGCCTACCACAGAACCTTAGAGGAGTATGAGACTAGGATAACTTTTCTTTTTTTAAAGATTTTTATTTATTTATTTGACAGATAGAGATCACAAGTAGGCAGAGAGGCAGGCAGAGAGAGAGGAAGGGAAGCAGGCTTCCCGCTGAGCAGAGAGCCCGATGCGGGGCTCAATCCCAGGACCCTGGGATCATGACCTGAGCCGAAGGCAGAGGCTTTAACCCACTGAGCCACCCAGTTGCCCCCAAACTTTTTTTTTCCATGATGATTAATTATATTTCAAAGGCTTCTTGTAAAGGATTTCTATTCTTAATAATTATTTTTGTGTCAACGCTGGACTGAAAACATTGTCAAACTCATCTAATTTACCCTTCAGAGAAACAATGTAATTTGGATTTTACTGTCCCATTATGCAGATGATAAAAATTAAAACAGACATATTTAGTACTTTATCCAAGAGTATATGGCCAATGAATGACACATTCAATATTCAGATCTAGATAATGATTACACAATCAATTATATTAAATACTACACTATATACTTTTATGAAGGAGATTGCATTTGAACTTTGATTTCATACTTTGTAACCAGTACAAAAGCAGACGTAGAAGAGAGAATAATTAAAGGCATTAAATGAGAGAAAGAAACTTTCCTTGCATGAATAAGAACTAGGTCTTAAACTGGGGTATTAAAATGGGCATGGAGAAAAATGGAACAAATGTACACGTTAAATAAAGAAGCAGAGAGGTGCCTGGGTGGGCTCAGCCAGTTAAGCAACTCACTCTTGATCTCAGCTCAGGTTTTGATCTCAGGGTCATGAGTTCAAGCTCCACACTGGGCTCCATGCTGGGCATCAAGCCTACAGAAAGCAAGCAAGCAAGAAAGCAAGCAGTCATAGAATGATGAAGATTTCTGATTATAGTTAGAAAAAATTTAAGTTTTTGGCTCCTTTTTTAGCTGTTTGACCTTTGGTCAATTACACAGTCATACTGAACCTCTATTCCCTCACCTGTAGAGTATAGATAGCAATAAAGTTCAATCCATAGAATGGCTCTATTGCTCTGAACTAATTTTGAATTAATTTCTTTGACCGAATCCTTTAAGAGTTAGCACTCAGTAAATATTTCCTAGAAATATTATTCACTTTTTTCCAACAGAACTTGGAGTAAAGCAGAAACAAAAAAGAAAACAGAATCAAAGACTATTGGCATGAAAAGATAAATCATAAACAAGAAATAAAAATGTACAATAAATATAAGCCCCAGGTAATTACAAATTAACATAATTATGTCTTTAATAATTACATTGGAGAAAATAAACAAGTAGTTCATTTTAGTGAGGAAGCTTTGAGACAATATTCTTGCATAATATTTTAGAATGATTACTTTTATACAGAATACAGTGAACTTTATTTCATATTTTATTATGGAAAATGTCAAACATCTGCAAAAGTAAAGAAAACGCATAATCCGATTATTAGGAAAATGCAAATCAAAACTACAATGAGATAACATATTGTATCTCATAGGGTGACTATTATGCAGAAAAACCCAGAAAATAACAAATGTTGATAAGGATGTGGAGAAATTATAATCCTTGTAGTGTTGGTGGGAATGTAAAATAGTACTGTCACTGTGGAAGCAGTATGGCCATTCATCAAAAAATTAAAAATAAATTTTTTACATAATCCAGCAATTCCATTCTGGAAACAGAAGAAGAATCAAAAGCAGGGTCTGGAAGAGATATCTGCACACTTGTCTTCATAGTAGCATTATTCACAGTAGCTAAATCATTTAAGCAATCCAAGTATCCCTTGACAGATGAAGAAGCAAAATATGGTATATATAAGTACTGTAACATTTATATATAAATTTATATATAAATATATTATATGATTTATATGATTATCTATATATAAAATTATATATAAATATATTACAGTTATATATGTATATAACTGTAATAAATAAATATATAAATACTGTAGAATATTATTCAGCCTTGAAAATAAATTCTGACATGCTACAACATGGATGAACTTTAAAGTGAAATAGACACAAAAAGACAAATAGTTGTATTTTTATATGAGGTATGTAAGAGTAGTGAAAATCATATAGGCAGAAAGTTGAATGGTGAGTGGTAGGAACTGGGGGAAGGTAGGGAGCAGGGTATTACTGTTTAACGGTCATAGAGTTCAGTTTCACAATATGAACAGAGTTCTGGAAATGACTAGTGATGATGGTGGCACAATAATATGTACTTAATGTCATTGAATTGTGCACAATTGAATTCATTAAGGTATTGAATTTTATGTTATGTGCATTTAACTACAATTTAAGAGGAGAAAAATTAAGGAGAAATAAAGACTTTCCCAGTTAAAAAAAAAAAAAAAAGAAAGAAAAAAGAAAAGAAAAGAAAAGAGAAAAGCCAAGGAAGTTCATCATGACCAGGCCTGCCTTACAAGACATACACTAATGTTCCTAGAAGTTGAAATGAAAGGATGTTAGACATTAATGCAAAAAGCATTAATAGACATTAAACGAAAGGATATTACACATTAATGCAAAAAGCTCACTTGTGACGTAAATAGATGAATACATATTACTGTAATACTTCAAAAAAAAGAAAATCTCTAATCAACAATCTATTTTTACACATTAGGGAACCTTGAAAAAGAAGAAAAAATGAATCCGAAAGTTAGCAAAAAGAGGGAAATTATAGATTGGAGCAGAAATCAAGGAAAGAGAGAATACAAAGGCAATTTATAGAAAAATAAATCAATAAAACTGATTTTTTTTAAAGACTGATAAAATTGGAAAGTCCTTAGCTAGAGTAATGAAGAAAAAAAGAGAGAAGACTCATATAGTTAAACTCAGAAATGAAAGAGGAGACATCACAACTAATATCACCTTTTTCTCACCTACTTCCTCTGACCATTCCTTCCTTTTTTTTTTTTTAGTAGCCACATAGTATTAGTTTCAAAACCTTTATTCCCACCCCAGATTTCTTGTTTCCAATGTACATCAAAATGCACAATTAAAGGGGCTCACAGGAATATAATAGGTCCCCTTCTGAGGTTATCTTTCTCCTTCAAATCTGAACCTATTTCTGTACTGCTAAATCTTGGTGAACAGTAAAATGTTAAAATAATTGTTGGCTCAGGCTATTCCTTAATTTTCCACTATGTACGTTTATTTTGTTTTCTAAACGTCTTCATATGTCTGCTCTCAGGCCACTGGTACCAGGCCACTATCGTGTCACTCCTGAATTAATGAAGCCTCCACATGTTTCTTATTGCTTCTATGGATCTCTTGTCTATGCTGCAGCCAGGATGATTATTCTTAAGATAAAATATACTCATTTATCTCACTAGCTTAATGCCTCAGTGGTTTTCCATTGCCCTTAAAATAAAGTGCATGTTCTGACATGGCTTATAAAGTAGATTGTGAGGGAATCCCTTTAGCAAGCATACTTTGTCAGTGGCCCCCCAGCATAGTGTACTTCTTCCGGCCAACTCCTCCTCATGATCTAACCAATACAATTGTTGTATGTATTATTTTCTCTCCTGTTTCCTTTTAATATATGCTTATAGCAATCATGGCCCTGCCTCACCCCAATTCTACCTACTCCTTGTAGCCCACAGCAATTAGCAGAAACATAAAAGAATTAAATACTTAAATTTGTATAAATAAACAAGAGTATATGTTTAAATTTCTGAGAAAAAGCCAAGGGTTATTTCATGATGCTTGTGTAATTTTGTGGAGTTTTTCCAAGTTTGTAAATATTATCAATAACATAGGAGGTTGTCAAATACATACTGAAAATTTTAGATCCTATTTAAACACAATTTGAGGCTCTTTATTTAGTTTCTCTGAGTCATATATAAGAATGTGGTTGTCATAGTTGAATAAATTGTGTGAGACATTTTGTGACAATTCTTATTTACAAAATCAATACATCTTTCTTGTTATATATGTGCTTTTTCAAAGTAGTTCATAACTTGCTGAGAGATGACTAGAGGACTTTTATCATAGAGTATATAAGTTTTCACATGAGCAGTGATAGGAGGGTTTTTGTGGACTGTTCTTGTGTGGGGATGAGAAGAGAGAATGATATTTCTTTCCTGAGTAAATATGAAATGTATTTTTGTATAACAAAAGTAAAAATGAATTTCATATAAAAATGTAATAATTACATTGGAATTTTCTGTATTGTCTAATTTTAAAGAAAAAATATTGGAGATAAAAGACACTATAAAATCTAAATGTCACCATAAAAGTTAGTTGGCCCGATATTACAGCTTACTTATAACTATCAATTAATGTTTGAGTTTCACATCACCAGTGATATGGTTTTACTTATTTCTTTATATTCAGTAGAGAAGAATATTGCTTAACCCAGTACAGACCGTTGGAGCACTAGGGAAACATTTCAGCATTAGATATGAAGTAAAAGTGTTAAATTAACTTAAAATTAAGTCCAAAAATAAATGCAGTATTAATATAGTTCTCATAGTATTAAACAAACACTTCAGAGAGTATCAAACCTCAGATAAAGAAAGGTATGGAAGGGTGCGAATGCTGAACAAGCCATCAGTGATTTTAGAACAAATGAGGCAAGCTGGATCATTCGGATAAGCATTCCCTTCCCTTCTCCCCCTCCCCACCCTCTTTAATTTTTCAGAAATAGAGGTGATTTCTTCATTTCCTTTGAATCAACTATGTAATTGTTGGGCTCTTTACATCTCATTTAGTTTTCCTATTGACAAACAACCATATGCAGTTTCAGCTGATACACACACAGTGTGTAGGCTACCCTTCCCAAATACCGCTGTTGCTTGGAAGCATGTTTATCAGCAGGGAATCAGGTCAGGCTGCATAGATAACAAGTCAATGTTCATTGACCCTCTTCTTTGTTATCTAAACGGTGAAATTTTTCATATGCTGGAAAGGCATACAGGTGTGCATCCAAACTGCTCATTTTACAAATATGACATTATATCCCCCATACTTTATTTTAAATTGATTTCTCAATTTATCCGGGAACAGAACAGGCTTAAATGTCAAGGATACATTTTTTTCACAAATGTTTTGTTTGCTTGTTTATAGATGTCTTTGTGCTAAATTAAATATGATTCAGAAAGATTATATAATTATTATCTTAACCTCAAAAGCATTGCTTTCATTTCAGAAACACTCTAGAAAAGGTAACTCACCTCAAGCTTCATTGTAAAAGAAAACAAAATTCTGCAAAAATATTCTACTTCCGATAAATTTTATTTCCTAAAACTATTTGCTTTTCATTTTTCTGTTGTTTGGTAGGGCCATCATTTGTAGATCAAAAGTTCATAGCACTTATATTACCTATAAATATATTATTTCGAGTGCAGATAAAATGAATTTTATGTTGTCAGTTGTTTGTTCACATTCCACAACTTTGATTTCTCTTAAAAGAGAGATGGAGCTGTCGGGGATTTTCAAACCTGGAGCAAGTTAAACTGCCAGAGACCAGGAAGTTTATAGAACTTCTGTCTATTATACTGACAGATCCTCTCTAACACAACCAGCATTTCTCTTTAGGGCAGTCTAAAATTTATTATCCTGTTATGAGGTAGAATATGAAGGTGTTCCCATATGCCTTTCCTTTCTACCTCTAGTCATATATAACTTCATCATTATTTCTTGGCTCTGCCATCCAAAATACTGAGAACATTAACAGAACAACAAAGGATTTAGCCGCAGAGTCATTGAGTGGTTCAAAATATTTAACAGATCAAAGTAAATACATTTTCTTAAAAGAAAACTCACGGTTTTTACAAATAAGTTGCAATCAAGCTCTCTGCTGGTGATTATAGGTATTTTCGATTAGAAAACAAAACATCTTTGAAGTGAAATAACTTCTGGGTTGTCACCGATTAGCTGGGTGAATATGGCCTTCCTCTTTTCAATCAAACATGTAATAGTATTTTCCCATCATGTTATGGACATGTGATGATATTTTAAGAGAAACCGTTATTTTAGCTCTGTATTTTTCTTATAGTGACCAAACATCTTGAAAAGTAAAAATATTTGCTTCCACAAAAGAAATAGTTAAATTAAGACATGTTTAGCTAGGTTTACTGTTGTCATATTTCCTGGGAAAATATTTTATTTCCTATCAATTAGAAGTAGATATTATTTGCGTCTTTTGCTTGTACATCACACACACAGCACACTAAACAATTGGGCCACACTGGGGAGCCTTTTAAACCAACACATGTGTCATGGCTTGTAGTCTCATTCTGTTACAATGTGTGGCTTACACCACTTTAACCCAGCACTCTCATCTATAAACTAATGAGATTAACGTTCTCTAACTTACGTAACCCTCCTTAGTAGTTATGAGAAAATAGAAAAATGGCAAACAAGTATACACATAGTGAAAACGAATACATTAAAAATATAAGATGAGGGGCACCTGGGTGGCTCAGTGGGTTGAGCGACTGCCTTTGGCTCAGGTCACCATCCTGGAGTCCTGGGATCGAGTCCCTCATCGGGCTCCTGGCTCAGCGGGGAGTCTGCTTCTCCCTCTGACCTTCTCGCCTCTCATGCTCTCTCTCACTGTCTCTCTCACAAATAAATAAATAAAATCTTAAAAAAAAAGATGAGATACAAATAAAGCTATGAGCATTAAAAATAATTTTCGGGGGGTGCCTGGGTGGCTCAGTGAGTTAAGCCTCTGCCTTCGGCTCAGGTCATGATCTCAGTGTCCTGGGATCGAGTCCCACATTGGGCTCTCTGCTCAGAGAGGAGCCTGCTTTGCCATCTCTCTGCCTGCTTCTCTGCCTACTTGTGATCTCTCTCTCTCTCTCTCTCTATCAAATAAATAATAAATAAAATCTTTTAAAAAGATAATTTTCGATGACTCATGAAGCAAGTTGCATTTTCTCTGAAAATGTACCTATGTGTTGTTAAGAACCTGCTACTCTACCTAGTTTGATGGTTTCCAAAGTTATTAATTTTTCTACCAAATCAGTGTCATCTAACCAAGATGGCCTAAATGTTCCCCTTGTTTTGACTAAATTATAGACAGGATTTTTCCTAACTTGAGGTCCCTGACCTCCTTTTCTTCACAATGCTTACTTTAGAAACCTTGTACATTATTTCTCTATTCCTTTAAGATGTAAATCTTTAAAAAATTTTTTTGTGCCAGTTTTATAATCAGAGAATGTCTTTCTCTGGACCTAAGAGTCATCTCTTTGAAATACAATCATCAAGAAAGCATGTCTATATACCATTTTTTGTGGGAGGGTTGGTGCCTTGCTCTAAGTTGTACAACCACTCTCATAAAGATAGGAGAATGTTTACTCCTGTTACCATTAGCAACAGCAGTTATAAGGAGGAAGGCCTGTGATCTCCTCATTCACTATTGCTCTTAAAATCTCTCTAGGCTTTTGTTTTAGTGGAGTTGAACTCAGACAAAGTTCTGGGACCTATGCCCTATTACAATAGCCTAAAATAAAAGTGTCTCTTTTAAATTTAAACTTAAATTTAAATTTAAAAATGTTTAACTTTTTCCAGTGCAATTTTTGTTTTGCTTCGCACCTCCAGCACTTTACCAATGAGTTTCCATGTCTGAGTTAATATGGTCTTTTAGGTAGGACAGTATGGCTGACTCTAGCAATGAGAACAAGGGGAAAATAACTAAAACTCATTTATTGCCCTTGTAATGAATGTAGAAATCCAGACTGGCGATTTCAGTGTCTGACAATTTTGGACTGTGTCAGTGAATAGCTATAATGCTAGTTAGAAGTTTGTTTTTCCTTAATACATTACTATTTAAATTTTAGTTATTACAAAAATGGTTTTTTAAAAGCTCATAGAGTTCTTATTCCATTCCTGTATTAAAAATGTAGCTTATGGTTCACAGCAAGAATGAATTAATAACTCATTAATTGAGGTCTTTGTCACATTTAATTTGTTGTAATCTTTATGTCCAGACTTTTTTTCAGTCTGGGAGTAAAACTAATTCCACTTGTCTGTTGAATCTGAAAGGGTACTAATGATCAACTAATCAGGGCTCTTGTTTTAGAAAAAAGGAAACTAAAACCTGTAGAGATTAATGACTCTTCCAAGGTCACATAGTTATATGCATAGTTGGGCCTAGGACTAAGGATTTCCAGTTCTTAGGCCAGTAGAAATAGCTCAGTGAGGTCAAATGTTATCAACTGATTCATGTATTTGATGCGGTTGGTTACTTACTGCAGAAAGTAAAAGCTAAATATTTCTTTGTATTTAATTTACTCCCTTCAAATTTATATTGGTAACTGCTACTGCTACAAGGGTTAATCTAGGTCAAAGCATGATTTTAGGGATAGACTTGTTTGTGAAAGTGTTGGTTGCTCAAATTAAATTCTTAGGCTGTGTACCTTTTAAAAAAATTTTTTTTTATGTCAATCTCATGATGGCAATTTACAGCTTGGTTAAAGTCTTTTAGTTGTCTTTAGCCCTGATCGCTCAAGTACCTACTAAGTTGATAAGAGTTGATCTACGAAAATAATTCCCATTTCAGCAGACGTTATAGATCTCAAAATAGATTAAGGTCTCTCTTGGAATATATTCTCATGGGCCTTTAAATCTCATTTCTTGTCCTGCTATTGACTCTAAGAAAGTGAAAAGCTAGTACTGAGCATGGTGTTCATAGCACCCCAGGACCAAGCAAGTGTTAAAGAATGATGAATGGAAATAAGAATTTGCTTTTAAATTAAATATAAGCAGTAACATGTCATTCATTTTCTGAAACTGACTCATCCCTATACTATAATGTCAACTATGGTTTTTCTACTAGATAATAATCTCTAATTTCAAATTATGTATATTGGAGATGAATAGCCATTTGTTGTATCTTCTTAAGGGTCACATTTGTTCAAGTTCATTTTCTATATGACAGTGGTGCTGGGTATTGGTTGGAGGAGAGGGAAAATCATTTCAACCTTTGTATTTGTGGAAGGACATTGACAGTAGTCATGTTCCTTATTTTAGACTGTCCTGTCTGCTTGAGGATAGTGAAAAATTATGCTTTTTTTTCTATTATAAAATCTGTTTCTAAATTTCTAGCATAATTTGATAAGGAAAGTCACTATTTTATAATAAGCCCCAATATTTTAACAGAATCAAGTGACATTTTTTTTCTTTCTTGTTTTTTTTTCAGAATCAAGTGACATTTAAAATAAAATAAAATAATAGTTGAGACCATGGCTATGATTTCAGTATGACTAGAATTTCCTTTTACTTGCCCCAGAATGTCTTTCTCACACCTAAAACTATTTGTCTACTTCTTTAGTAATGAAGCCAAGTGAAAGAACAAACACACAGGTATATTTAAACTGATTGTATAGTTCAGGCAAGGTGTTTTCAGCAGAAAGATTTTGGTGATTAGCTCCGTAGATCACTATAATAAAATCTGAGGAATCTGAGTAGAAAAGATTTTTAATTTTATTTTTTTAAGATTTTATTTATTTATTCTAGAGAGAGAGAGTGAGTGAGAGAGAGCATGCACAGGGGGAGAGGCAGAGGGAGAAAGACAAGCAGTCTCTCCACAGGGAGCCTGACGCTGGATAGGACTCCATCCCAGGACCCTGATGTCATGACCTGAACCAAAGGCAGATGCTTAACCATCTGAGCCACCTCAGTGCCCCAGAAAATATTTTTTTAGAGAATTGGAGCAAGGATAACATCTATGAAGACTGAACGAAGGGAAAAAAAAAAAAAAAAAAAAGAAAAGCCATCAGTCTTAACTACGGTGATGATGATTTCCTAATTATCCTTACTCCTTCAGTCCCCGTTTTGTTCAACTTAGCCTTTGCAGATCTGTGGCTTTACCCAGTTCTAGGGCTGCATAAAGAGGTTTTGGGAGACTTCTAGTTCTCTGGCCACCTTGTAATAGTCTGAAAATAAGTGAAATCACTCTTAGGCATTCAAAGCACTATTAAAATGTAAGAAATTTCTTGATTTTCATGCCTCTTTTGGGGTATATCTTTATCAGAATTAGAACTAAAAGAGCTTTGTTTATCCCTCATGTTATGAACAAAAAAGATCATAATAGCAAAAAATTGAATATATTAGGCAGAAATTTTAGGTACCATCAAGGCAAAAACTATGCTGAATAAAATTAAACAAGTGGGGTGCCTGGGTGGCTCAGTGGGTTAAGCCTCTGCCTTCTGCTCAGGTCATGATCTCAGGGTCCTGGTATGGAGCCCCACGTCGGGCTCCCTGCTCAGTGGAGAGTCTGCTTCCCCTGCTCTCTCTCTGCCTACTTGTGATCTCTGTCTGTCAATAAATAAATAAAATCTTTAAGAAAAAAAATTAAACAAGCAAAGAAGACCAAATTCAAGGCTACTGCAGTAGGGAAGAAAGGCCATAACTGAGTCTGAATTTAGCTTTGCAGCAACAAGGCCCAGGAGAGTGTTTAAGCATTAGAGTGAGCTAGAAGAATACTGGAGGACATTTGGGAGAAGTCCACCAATGATACTTCCAGGACCTAGAGTTATTTATGAGTTTGGAAATATTATTCCTTGTGATTCAGCATCAGTGTTTGCTTATTGACGTTAGGCTCCTACCCTCCCACAGAAACAGAGATACAGCTCTACCTTCCTTAATGATTACATTTTTAAAAGACAGCACTTACCTTATGACACTGGCAAGAAGCTTTAAAATGTATTTATATCTCAAAGGGACAGAGAAAGAATTTACAAAGTTTCTAAAGTAAATGCCCCAAAGGAAAGGGAGGCTGGGGGTGTAGAGTCAGGAAGAATCCTGTCTAAAGTTTAACCAAGCAGAGGGGAACATTAAAACCTTCTTGGTAAGTACATTGAAATACTATAGGACATAAAGAACTATGAAGATATTTAAGGATATTTTACTCTTTTGGAGACAACAATAGGAAAGGCAAAGGCTCCTCATAAACTATCCATCTCTGCAGCTGTTGTAACAGGATCCTGAGCTGGATCTGGTTCCGCTGGAAAATTCTTTGTTGAACTGAAACTTTGTGACTTTATCTAGGGCCTATCCCAGCTCCCAGTTTAGAACAGCTACCGGAGTCACTTAATTGTCCACCTGCAGCTGCTGAGGCATGAAACTGGAAGGACAGTTGATTTCACCTGATAGCAGGATAAATAGAAGCTCTTAAATCAACCAAAAGTCACTTACAACTTTTTGTTATTCCACTGTATACATGGATAAATATAAAAAGTTGCCTTATAATCTCTTTTAAACAAAAGGAACTTTAAGCAACTTAATATATTTAAGTATTAAAACAAACAAGCAAAAAAACAGTCCACTAACAGAAGATTGCTAAAAGTTTCTCCTTACTGGAATTGAGAGACAAATTGCATTATCCTTCCAAAGTCTGGTACGTGTTTAGTTTCTATAAAAAAAAAAAAGGCAAATTCTGTATTATTTTTGTTTGGCAAATGAGCCTGTTGCCCCATTGGTTCAGTTGCTGTCCTCGCATGGACACAGCTTTAAAGGGAGTTTGGAGAAAGGGTGGACACATACCAATTCCGGTTATGATTTGAAATCTCTGAAAGCCAAGTAAAAATGGAATAATGCAATTGTTTATATTCTTTAGGTACAAAGAAATAAACCCTCCAGGATTAAGTTCAAAGGACAAAAAGAGGTAAGATTTTGTTTCAAAGAAATAAATACAAAACATCGGTTTGCAATGGCAGTCATACAAAACTCTGTGTGAAGTTATCTTTTTTAAAAAGGTTAAAAATTAGTCAAAAAAATAATGTTACATAGTGAGGAATTCAAGTGGGACTATTAAAAAGGGGGCTAAAGATACCAAATCTGAGAACGCTTTTTGGTTGAATTCGCAGATTTGGTATTTTTTTCCCCATGTTTGTCTAAAATCAGCCACCTGAATGAACGAAAACATAAGAACATTTCAAATGAAACATCTAAGAGAATATAATTAATTTTCTTTAAAAATTCCAAATATGAGGGAAAGTAGATCTATGAATTATGATCTAATTTTTGAAAATTATTCTTTAAGTTTTTTTCCGTTTGACTGGGAACATCCTAATCTCATAATTCTGCATAATTCAATTTATAGTTATATCAGAACAGACTTTTTTGGTAAAATAGTGTTAAATATTTAGTAGCTTTATATTTTTCTGATTCTAAAATATGGAAAACTCTCTTCTGAATCAGGGTTCTAATTCCCACAGCATTACTATGATATAGGCAAGGTTAGCAGTCGAAGTGATTGGAGTTAAAAATATAAACTCTAGTTTAGCCACAGGTGAAGGTCTTCACAGACAAGGTTGTAATCAGGATGTAAGGTGAACGAGGCGTCCAGTTAGGCTAGGAAGGCAGGCCCATGCTGTGTCTGCGTGACTCAAGTTCAGCAATTTGGCCAGGAAAAGTTTAGCATCAGCAGAGTCAGTTTTTCCTCAAGAAATGGGGAAACCTTGCTTCCCTTCAGAAATTGTATAAGATAATCAAGCTTTTTCTTAGAGGCTGTAAGGCTCTTGTATTAGTTGCGTATCCCTGCTGTAATGAGTTAGCACAAACGTAAGGGCTTTAACAAGCACACGTTTATTATTTTATATTCTGGGGGTCAGAAGTTGTCAGCAGGCTGGATTCCTTTCTGGATAGCAATAGCTAGTGAATCTTTCTCACATCCCCCACTCTGAGGCTTACTCTTTGGCTGCCCTCTTTCACATTTAAAGAACCCTTATGATTACATCATACCCACCTGGATAATCCATAATATTCTATTTTAAGCTCATCTGATTAGCAGTCATCTAAAAGCTAGTTAATGCCTAATTTTTTTCTAGCCATGTAACCTAACTTATGCACAGATTCTGGGGCTTTAGGATATTGACATCTTTTGTGGGCACCAGTATGTTTTCTACTCTTCACATGTTCTTAGCTACCCCGAACTTTATGTGGACACTTCCCATTTTTAAAGCATTTGGAGAAGATATAACAGCTCCAGCTGTCTTCAGGGAACTGATCCTTTTCAACCAATCAGTTCTGGGGACAGGAGTGGACCATATTCTTAGTGTTGTCCAAATTGGGAATTATTTTCCTCTTCCTAGGAAGATGGACTAATTAGGTTATTTCCATTTGACATAGGTAGAGGATGACTATCTCCAATCTAGATAGTCTGGATTCATTAAAAAGGCAGGACAATGATGGTGGATGTTGTGTGTGGTGGGCAGTTATGTTCATTTTCCAAAATACTAGTCTTCACCTCCTGTGACTTTGTTCTGCTTTGAGACATGACTGGTAAACCCTAGGAACTTTGGTTTTGGTAGTGTAAAAGTTCATAAATTTTTATTATTACTTAATTTTTACTCCCCCTCCATTTTTCTTTCCTTACCTTAAAGATCCCATGTGTAGCCCATACACACATATTTCTGATATTTCTCCATTTTCTATTTTTACTTTTGGGATAGTTGCTAAGCAAAATGGAAAGAAGCATAAATGTATAATGTCTCAAATAACAACAATAACAACAAAAAGTTCAGGGGAATGTTACAAGCTATGGAAAGCAAGAGATATCCTAGTTAAAACATTATTTATTAAAGGATGCTATCTTTCCTTAGTTTCTTTGTTTCCTACATGAGAAAATTGAGGTCATTTAAATGTCATGTCCCAGTTCTTGCGGCAAAGAAAAAATCCAAATCAGTGTTCTTAGTTACATGTAGCGCTCACCTTGACAAATTATGAAATAAGTATAAAATAAAAAGGAGCAGGGGAAGAGGTGATTAGCAAGCCTTTGTGGTTCAGGACTCTTTCACAAGTCAATGAAATTCCAGTAGCACTGTTTCAAATCTGATGAACACCATATAAACCTGTCCGCATTTGATAAATATTACCATTTTGAAATGAGTCCTTTAATGGTATTTTCACAAGCTGTTAATGGTTGTGGTTGAAAAAGCCTATCTCACATAGCCCCATGTGTCATAATTCATGCCATAGTCACTGTTTTTTCTTCTAGGTTGATGGCCTCTTGTTGACTTTAAGTATAGCCTGCCTGCTTTTTTTAACCTTACATTTAATGTATCACACTGCATGATATGATTACACAATACTGAAAGCCTATGGTCATAAATGCCACTTCTATAATTATATGACCCGCTATCCTTCATGTATAGAAAAGTTGCAGAAACAGAAACAGTTGAGCATTTATAGACATATAGCCCATGTTCCTTTCTAGCATTATTTATGTGCCATAAAAGTTGGAATTATTGAAACTGGAGTTACAGAATTAAAAACGGAAGATGGAAGTTCATCAAACATGTAACTTTTGTGAAAATGGATTGTCTCTACATAAGAAAGATAATGGATTAAAATAATTACATTCTGGCCTGACAAGGACTACTCACCTTCAAAATGAATCAATAAACGTGTATTTATTAATTGGTAGGTAGATTATAAATATTTATATAATATAAAAATGATAATTATTTCCACCCCTTTTAATAGTACTACCATTTTATCAGTTTTCATTGCCAAAACCACATAATAGTAAATATAAATTTGCATGAAGATTAGCTTATTTCACCACCCTTATAAAATTGCCCTTTTCATATTTTTGTTAGCATATGCTCCCATGCATATGTTGTCACAGACATTTAGTGATATTAAACATAATGCATACTATGTTTCTAAAAAGAATTTATATACCTAAATTTCTCTCTGGTGGCTGTTCCATAATTTATGAAACCATTTCCTACTGTTTGCATATTGAGTTAATCTCCAATTTTTGCTCTTATAAATAATTTTCTGTTGAATATTTACATTATTAAAAAAGGTCTTTTTATGTAAATGAGTGATTTCTTAGGATATATTTCCAGACAGCAGGTGACTAAATCAAAGAGCCTATTTTTTATTCCTTTTGATTCGGGTTTAGATATTGACTTTTCTATTAGTGTTTGAAGTAACATGTTTTACCTTATGACCTGTTACCTCTGATTAAAAATTGGACTAACATTATATTTTAAGAAGAAGTGTTTGCATTTTCTGTTCATACTTTAAGATTGGGAACATTATATTTATCAATTATAGGATTAACTGTGGGGATAGAACATGAAGAGAAATATCATTTAGTCTATATGTAATCAGGATTGATTTATTTTTGACTTAGAATAATTATGAGCAATGCATTTTTTAATCACAGGTAATCTAGTTATAGAATAGATATCACAGATAATCTGGTTATAGAATGAAAACAGTATTACAAATTTACTGAAAAGAATATTTAGAATAAAATGATTTCAGAATTACACAGACTTGTTAAATATTGGACCAATTATCAAGATCTTAAAAGCAAATGCTAATTTTAGGGAATTTATGAAATAAATCATTGTGGTACCTGATCACTCCACCACTAGAAAAATCATAAGAGAATTAATCATCTTTTGCATATATCAGGGAAAGAGGATATATTTTCAGAGTGTCTTGCATGACTCTGAGATTAAAATATGGAGATATTTTTATTAGGGATAAAGATTGCTGCTTTTTTTTTTTTTCCTTTTTTTGTTCTCCTTTCCAGTTTTAAGGCCTGATCATTATGGTGGGTTAAATAGATCCACATAGATTTATCTGTAATTTTATTTAGCTAATTTCCCTAACACCTACTTCTTCTACTGCATAAATTATAAGTCCCCTTTGGAACCATTAGACAAACTTTGAAACAAATGATGGATTTTTATATCTACCATCAATAAGTTAGCCTAATGTAGATTTTTTTTCCATTTTTTATTTAAATGGGTATCTGCTGTAAATTATCTATTTACATATCTATATTCTGCTTATTCCAAAGAGGATTTGAACTGACTGTCAGTTATTCATTGATAATGCCAAGAAAGGCTTTGTAGCTTACTTGAAATATTCAAAATCTCCCATAGGTAAGAAAAATCCAAGTCTTAATATCACGATGGGGAAATGGAAGGATGACCCTAAAGTTCAGCTCATTTCCTCTTTGCATTTATCAGTATCAGGTTTTGTATTAACAAGAACACTTGGTCATTTTAACACTGATTATTTAGGTTAAAACCAAGTCATATCAATCTGAAAATATATCAATTGTGACATAGTGAAGAGAAAGAGTGTTTTGAGTTTCTTTTTGAATGTTTTTGTGCATGTGTTATGTTAAAACACAAAACTCAACAGAGTAAGTTGTCTTTATTCAGTGATTTATGAACCAGGTTAGTGTCCCTGCTTCTAACAAATGGAAGGGTGCTCAGAGGAGTTGTACAAAATGGAAGGCTTTTACAGGCAAAAGTGGTGTGGACAAGAAAATTATTAGCAAAAGAAAGGATTTATTTCAGGCAAGGTCACCTTCCCTTAGGGGGAAGAGAGGGGAATCTTATCATAGGGATTATCTCACTAGAGCTGATCAGGAATATTGACTGATTGGTTTAAAATTCCACTCCGGGGAGAGGCTGAAACTGTAATTAGCCTCGGTATTAAATCTAGGTGGGGCTTAACTAAAGTAACTCTATTTTGGGCCTGGTGTTCCATTTTAACAATTAGGTTGTATTGTCTTCTCCTTTGCCAAAATCCCTAGCTTCTATAGCTTATAACTTTTAGCCTCTACCTTATATCTTTTAGCTTTTCTCTATCCTTCCATAATTCTCAAAGCCATTCCTACTCTCTCTACTGCCTCTGGAAAACTATTGTAAAGAATTTGAGCCTGAGAAGGATTTAAAAATCTATATTCTGGGAACTTTGGAGATAAAGGGAAAAGCTCATGTATGATTGGCAATCTTGGCTAGAACTCAGGGAGCAGATGTTCTCAATATTTAATACTGAAACATTATATTCATTACAAAAGAGTCTTTTGCATTTTGGCAGGAGCTGTTTATTATGCATGTGGTTTTGCTGTATTCATGCAATCATGAATGGTATTGATGGCATTTACTGACCCATGTACTTTGTTTTGTCTGCTGAGATGGAAAGCCAAAGCTGTGATAAAGATATTTTCTTAAAAATCCTGAAGAATGCTTTTTAGGAAGAATTGTTAGAACCTTTTAATTTCCCATTTAAAAGAGTTGCCTCTTTATTTCCTGTCAAAATTTAGTAGCAATCAGAAAAATGAAAGATTAGGTATTTGCATAAGAGTTTGCATGTAATTGTCTTAATAAATACATAGTGAATTTTTAAGAGTTGTCATTTACCATGAGCACGCCTTTTTTCAAACTATATTTTGAGTAAGAATGAGCCTGTTGTTACAATTCTTTAATTTGGGTATTAACAATAGTATTTTATTTCATGCATTATGATGATTATTCTTAATATTATTTTCAAAATATTAATACAGCTTAAAATATTCTTCAAATAAATATTAATCTCGGTATTAAACCTGTCATCACTAGTGCCATTTTGCTCTTTGGTTTTTTGTGTCTAGGTGCCTGATGAGTGTAGATTGTTACCTACTATAAGAGATAGATGAGATTTATATTCTTGTGTTCCTTTTAGAGTTCCCAGGACCCTGGAATCATGACCTGAGCCAAAGGCAGAGGCTTAACCCACTGAGCCACCCAGGCTCCCCTTTAATAAAATCATTCTTGATGATTAGATTCTTTCCATGTTTCAATATAATGGTTATCATTTCCCATACAACAAATCAGATTAAATCAGATAGCATTTTCCAAGTGGATGTTTTCTAATCTACAAGCTCTTCTGTGTAGACCTGGGTAGCATCTGGCCTTTATTCCCCTTAAGTTTTATCTTGTCCTTTCACAGGGAGACTTATTGCCTGAGTGAATGAAAAAGTGACTGCACATAATACCCTCTTTGGTTAAGGTTTGTGTTTTCTTAGAAATGCTACTATCAATTGATCCATCATCATTAGCTCTATAATAATCAGCATTGACTATAACACTTGGTTTAGTTCTGTAAGGATTCAGGTGGTATCGGGCTTCCTTCTCAGTGAAAGAATTTGAATTTCCTGTCTTCCCAAGGGATTTGGTTCAAATGAAAATATGCTATAACTGAACCATAATTGATTTCCAGAATTAAGCATTTGGAATAGTTCTGAGCACAGGGCTAGACACGCATATATTTTTGGAAAAAATAGAGAACTATAGTCATTAAAAAGGACTGTGATATCGAGACTTTGCCTTTGTATAGTTAAAATGAGTGAGTCTAAGATCCTTCACAAGTAGGAAATGAAATATTTTCTAGACCCCTTTATAAAATAATTCCAAATGTTTTCACACAAGTAATTTGAACTGTGGTTTAAATATAAAGATCTGGTTCTGTTTGTGGACTATTTACTTTGTTACTAAATCTGAACAAATTCATTAATCAAAAGAAAGGCAAATAAATCTGTATTTAAGAAATGGCAGTAGAGGTGCCAGTAAAGGGGTTTGTTAAGTGAGAGCAAGGGCTTGATTCTATTGCAGAAGCAGGCTTCTGTGTTTTTATAACTGAGTTGGAGGCCAGGTCCTGAAAACCCATTTCAAATAAGGACTGTGTTATTAGATGACTCCTTGATAGAAATTCTATGTGAGGCTTTAGGTCACAATTGGACAGCTTTGTATTTTCACAGGTAACATATGATTCAACTAAACATAGTTCTGACTCAGAAAACTAGAAATACACTTATATTTCGTGTTGTTTGTTGCCGATTTTTTACAGTGACCCTTAATTAACAGTCAGACCTACCTTTCTTTCATACCACCATGTTATACATGTTAGGAAAACTTAAACTCTAAATTAGCATGAATGTAAGTCTTAGACTGAGTTACTCTTGGACTTTAACTGAATTATTAGAATTCTGACAGAGTGCTTTGTTTTGCAGTGTCAAACATTTAAGAGCCTTTTTAGAGCCAGACTTAAGGGTGGGAAGAACTACTTGATGAAGATCAACAATTCTGGAAAAGGGTGTAAAATCTCTCTTACGCAAAGTTTAAAAGAAAAAAGTGGTTGATTTATCCGTAATATGAATTTATTAATCAGATTGGTTTCCCCCGAACATCTCTGTGGGATGAGACATTTGTTGTGATTGGCAGTGTGCAGTGATCTGCGCGGAGCTCTGACTTGGTGGATGGAGGTAAGGAGCATCTTTAATACCAGCCTCGCAGTCCTACCTGGCAGATGCCTGTATGGTTCAGGGACTCTGAGACTCTGACAATAGTCTACATTTCCCCTCTCCTAGAGCACTACCTCTCGCAAGAAGGAAATGGAAGACAAAAAAAAACCAAAAAAAACCAAAAACCAAAAACCAAAAACATTAGAAGAGGACTAACCAGATCACCCTGTAGAAAAAAAATATGAAACTATATTCCAACTTTCAACTTCAGTGAAGCATTAAATACAAATACGTAAGCAGGGAAGTTACTGCTACCATCATTTGCCTGATCAGTTTCACTAAGAGATTAGGTCACAATAAAGTTGGAGGGAGAAGAAGTGCAGTAGTATTAAAATGGCTGAAAAATATAGAAATAGATTTTAAAATATTTACTGATACAGATACTCACTTGAACACACATACATGCTTGTTTTTTGACCTTTACTCTTCTCAGCATTTTTTAAAAATAAAATCCTCACCTTTCCTTTTCTCTCAAATTATTCTCACTGGTATTACAAATCATCTCTAAATCCAGGGTGAGTGTCTAACTCTAACCTCAATCTAGCTGATTTATCGATTGGCTGGTTTCTTCACCTATGATCATTTCCCCCTGTTCCTTCTCTGGGAATTCATGATTCTATTTTCTTTTGATCCTCTTGTTTTTATCTGATCATTTCTGCCACTTTGGGCTGAGTATCTTTATTTTTTCTTTTATGAGTCATAGTTATCTGTAGACCTGACTTTTTGTTAAATTTTTTCTTGTCTTTTAGGACTCAATACTCTATGTCAATTATAATTTGGACAACATCAGTCCTATGCCACACTGACTGTATGATTGCACCCAAGGAAAATAATTTCTGGCAAAGCTTCAGGTTGGAGAGTTCTATTAAGTCACGGCAAATATAAAATTACCAGTACTAAACAAGATGATCATTTTTCTTGCATATATTATTTTGTATGGAATTGCCAGCACCATGAAAGTAAAAAAGTAATAATATTCAATGTAAGAAATCAGAATAATAATCAATAAAAAAACTAGAATTCCATCAACATAAGTATAAGGCCACAAACTTGGCAGCCAATAAAAACATGACATCTGAATGAGAAAATGCTGGTTATCATACAATATACTATGATAAAAAACCTTACCATGGTTTAGTTTCTGATATACTGTTTCCACAAGAAATTCCATGAAAAATACAAAAATCAATATAAAACTCTACTGTATTCTTTTAGGTTCACACGGAAATTAGCAATTTGCCTTTTCTGAAATATATCTCTACTTTTCAATATTTTAAGTAACCAGCTTTTATATAATCTATGTTGAATTTGAAAAGATTGTGTTGGAAAATAAACTCATAAAGATTCTTGCTATTAATTTCTTACTCAGAGAATGCTTTTTTTTTTTTTTAAGATTTTACTTATTTATTTGACAGACAGAGATCACAAGTAGGCAGAGAGGCAGGCAGAGAGAGAGGAGGAAGCATGCTCCCTGCCAAGCAGAGAGCCCGATGTGGGGCTCAAAGGACCCTGGGATCATGACCTTAGCCAAAGGCAGAGGCTTTAACCCACTGAGCCACCCAGGCACCCCACAGAGAATGCTTTTAACTTCTATTTCAAATAACCTTGAAATTTTCCTCTTTAAATATTTCTTCAGTAATTAATTCTACATGCTCCCACAAGCTATGGAATGATTTTTTGTTATTGTTGTTTTCCAACAAATTAATAAAATTTAAGAGGAAGCACTTCTATTTTTATTATGGATACACTTTTTCATAAGGACAAAAAATGTATTTTGTAAAAGCTCTTTCATAGTATGAATTTTTTTTTAAAGATTTTATTTACTTATTTGACAGAGAGAGAAATAGTGAGAGAGGGAGCAGAGCAGGGGGAGTGGGAGAGGGAGAAACAGGCTTCCTGCTGAGCAGGGAGCCCAATGTGGGGCTTGATCCCAGGACCTTGGGATCATCACCTGAGCCAAAGGCAGATGTTTAACGACTAAGCCACCCAGGTGCCCCCATAGTATGAATTACTATATAGGTCATATGAAACTCTATTTTGAACATATGACTCCCTTTCATTGAGTCACATATTAAGAATTATCAGAAATAAAAACAAACTTTTGGTGCCTCTGTAACATTAGACAAGGCGCAGTAACCTTCCTGAGGCTTAGGTTCATTTGCAAAAGTTAAAAATGAAACCAAATAATGTTTAATATCCCATTCAACTATAAGACCTGTTTTCTTTTGTGACTTGTACATTACCCTCAAAAACTGAATCTCATCTTTGCACATGAAATGTCCCATTTCTCTTTTACACTGTGTTATTTTAGGAATTTCCTCTCCATCTACGTGTAAATATTGCTAATCACCTAACAGGTTACTACAGACTACCCCAAACCAAGAAGAGAAAGAGAGATGGGAGGGGAAGAGTGAGAGAGAGAGAATTTTTGCTTCCCTAAAAATTGAACTCACCTTGGCATTCATTTTGAACAAGAGGCGTAGGCAGGTTTTACTTGAATCTGTGTTCTGCTGCCAAGGAAAGCTAAATGCTTGAAAAGTGGGTTCAGAAGGATTTGGCAGTAACCGTATATTGGAAGAGACCCTGTGGAAAGCTGCTGCCAGAACCCCATGCAAGCTGGGCATTTTGACTAAAGCCGTGCTATTGTTTCTACTTGACTTCCAAACTGTTTAACATTCAGTGACCCCTGAAGCATAGGACACATCTTCAATGCTGTGACATCCTGAGGGTGTCAATCAACATCGACAATTGTGTTCCTTCTCTCTTTTTCTTTTCTTTCTTTTTTTTTTAAGCTTTTATTTATTTATTTGAGGGTGCGGGGGAGGGACAAGCAGCCTCCCTGCGGAGCGGGAAGCCTGCTGTGGGCATCCCAGGACCCAATATCACCACCTGAGCCAAAGACAGATGAGATCAGGACCTGAGCCAAAGTCAGAAGCTTAACTGACTGAGCCACACAGGTGCCCCTGTGTCCCTTCTTTTCTGTAGCCTTCTTGTTTGTGGAGTTTCTTCTCACCTCAGCCTAACTTCACCTTTTACTTTACAGTCATCTTGTGTTGTCAGTGCCAGAGTCTGCTCCGTTAAGTGACAGATCCTAAGTTCCTTAGGTACTGAACTGTGATCTCAAAAGGTGGGACAGAGTATAAAACTTACTTTACGGGGTTGAAAAGATCAGTCTTAGGCTCAAAACATTTTTAAAAATTAACATGAAAAAAAGGCTGTGTTTTAGAACAGATATTTAAGCCATTGCTGCTTAAAGTGGGAAGTAAGAAAAAATTATTAAAAAAGGAGACTAGGGAACGTGAATATGGACACAGGTGAAGGCCAGATTTTGTTATGGTTATTGCTGTGAAGAGAAAGCAAGACATTCGATTTTGTACACGTATACATATATCTTTTCGCTGAAATAAAAAGTATGTCTCACAATTTAACCTTCTTCCTTTATCTGTTGCTTTGAAATAACCCATGTTAGATTTTCTGGGTTTTGTTTTTCATATCATTTTCCAGACTGTTCATGATTTGGTCTACTAGGAGTACCCTAATGTTCTTTCAAAATGCAGATATACATGTTTTCTGATTGGTGAAACGTGGTTAATACTTTTATGTTCATTTTTTTTTTTAAAGATTTTATTTATTTATTTGAGAGAGAGGCAGTGAGAGAGCATGAGCGAGGAGAAGGTCAGAGGGAGAAGCAGACTCCCCGTGGAGCTGGGAGCCCGATGCGGGACTCGATCCCGGGTCTCCGGGATCATGACCTGAGCCAAAGGCAGTCGTCCAACCAACTGAGCCACCCAGGCGTCCCTATGTTCATATTTTTTGTCTCTGCCCTATATTTGGCTTTCTGAAGAGACATGAACTTTGATGCCTAAGAAAAATAAACTATGGTTGACCTACTTCACAGGCATTTCTAACAGGAAACTTCCTGCCATAGGCTGATGGATGGTAAATTAAATGATCCCCATGTTTGGTCCTACTTAATTATCTTTGCAAGAATTTTCTATAGCAGCAAACCTATGATGCTATGTTCAGGTACCAACCAGTACTGATTAATATCTTCCTTTAAAATTGCTTTCTACATTGTTGGATTGTCACAAATATTTGATAAGCAATTTATTTAATGTAGCACAATTTATTTCAGAAATTATAAATGCAAACTTTCAGTTTTCTCTTACGATTATGCTAACATTACATTGTTTCATTGTAAGTAAGTTACATTTTCTTTCAACAAAGAATACTAGGACTTTTTCCTTTGGTTCCTCTCTGTTTACAATTTCTTGGAGGATTTAGATTGGTAGTATTATTGGAAACATCTCCATACATTACCACTCCAAAACAACCATAGTGCTATGATTTTTTTTAATTTTTGTTTAGAGATTTTATTTACTTATTTGAGAGAAAAGGGGAGAGAGAGATTGAGAGAACGAGTAGGAGAAGGGGCAGAGGGAGAACCAGACTCCCCAGCAAGCAGGGAGCCCGATGTAGGACTTGATCCCAGGACCCCAGGATCCTGACCTGAACTGAAGACAGACACTCAACCGACTGAGCCACCCAGGCACCCAGTGCTATGAGTTTTAAACACCACCAGAAGTCCTTTGTTTTCCATCTCATATTTCTAACTAAACTGTAACTTGGTAATCTTACTTTTTGACTCTTATGACATACTTTTGCCTTAGGCTCTCTTCCAGTTTAGTTCTAATTATCATTGCAAAAATTAAAAAAAAAAATTCCTTTCTGACTTAATCATTCCTTCCTCTCTAAGAATTCTTCTGATAAAGCAAACTATTCTCATTAGCACTACGTACCTCTCAACAAGTAAAATAAACAAAATTGGGGTGATTAACTCAAACTGAAACAGCAGTTTTTGCCTGAAAGCTCTGGGGAGCTTGGGAGTTTTAAACATTGGGAATGTTTAAATCCTATTCATTTGAACCAATCAGGAGTTGGAGTATATGCACCATGACATACTATTGACAGCAGGAAGCATATGTAGCTTATCAGATTCAGAAACAGTGGGGTGGAGGGCATTTAAATAAAGAAATAAAAAGATGTATTGATCACAGCTAAAGCAAAGGACATTTATGAGCCAGACACCATATGAATCTATCCAAGACTGAGGAAATCAGTGATGTTCTTTTTTTTTTTTTTTTTAAGATTTTATTTATTTATTTGACAGAGAGAGAGAGAGAGAGATCACAAGTAGGCAGAGAGGCAGGCAGAGAGAGGGGGGAAGCAGGCTCCCTGTTGAGCAGAGAGCCCGATGTGGGGCTTGATCCCAGGACCCTGAGATCATGACCTGAGCTGAAGGCAGAGGCTTAACCCACTGAGCCACCCAGGCACCCCATCAGTGATGTTCTTAATTGTGGGGTCGATGAGGAAAACACCTGAGAAAGGTAGTGTCATGGACTGAATGCTCTACCTGTCCCATCCTTAATTCATCATGTTGAAGCCCTAACCCTCAATGTGATGGTGTGAGAAAGTGAGACATAATTAGGAAGTGAGAGGTAATTAGGTTTAGATGAGGTCAGGGGAATGGAGTTGCCATGATGGGACAGATGCGTTTGTAAAAAGGAGGGACACCAGAGTTTTCTTTTCTCCATCATGTGAAGATAAATAACATAGCTGCAGTCTGTAAACCGGGAAGAGGTTTCTTACCAAGATCAGAAACAGCCAGTGCCTTCGTCTGAAGTCTTCCCAGCCTCCAGAACTGTGAGAAATAAATTTCTGTTGTTTAGGGGACCAAGTATACAGTGTTCTGTTACAGTGGCCTGAGCTAACTAAGACAGTAATGGTCATCTACACTTCTCTGGATATGGCTGATCAGAAAATGCAGTTAGTCTTAGAGATCGCTTGTTGTTTCTTTTGTTTTCAAGGTATGCTTTGAAAATTCAGTGGAGTTTTTCGAAAGAATTTCCAAAATCCAGACCACCTCAGTATCTGGAAGACAATGGCATGTGAAATTTGAGAATTTGGTCAGTTTTAGACTGTTACATTTAAATCTGAAAGAGAATCCAAAAAATAATCACTAGAATGTAATCAAATTATTTTAATCACTAACATAACTATTTTTCATTCAAGGACTGCCATTAGGTCATGAGTGTATTTGTGAGTTTTGTTGGAGCCAAATATAATACTTTAATTTTATTGGGCAAAGGAAGAAAGATCAAAGTGGACTAAATATATAAATCATGCCTTCATTCCTCATGAAGACCATAAGTTGCAGTGCCCTAAATTTGTAAAACTTCTGTGGAGCCTTGGAATATAGAAATGTGATAGGAGTCTTATGTCATCTCAGGTCCTTGATACAGTCAGTTCTGTAATGCGACATATGTGTTCCTAAGAGTTATTGTTTTTCGCAAAATCACAAAATAGAAAACAAAAGACTTATGGAAAATTGGGACTAGGGACATAATACTCAAAAACTTTGTCAATGACCTCCAAAAATACAGGCACCTCATAAAAATGATTGAGAAATAATTATAAATGCACAAAAATGTATAAGAAATACATATCATAATAAATATTGTACTTTACCTTGGAGAAGACCTGAAATTTGCTTGTGGGAATAAGCACCAAAAGATTTCAGCGTGGGAGTTATTGTAAAGTAGTGGAAGGAGGATTATCTGAAATCAGATGGAAAGTTGTAACGTAATGTGAACTGGTGTGGCTCACAGCAAATGAGGTAGAGTGAGGTGGCTGGAAGGTATCTGAGAAGCATGTTTTTAATTTATTCCTACTGAATTTACCCAGTTTCAGTTTTCTGCATTCATGTAGTGTTTCCCATCTCATGGAGGTATCTCATAAGCAAACAAAAAATCTGCGTTATGTTTTCATTGTTCCCTAATATGTCATTCATCTTGAAACACATCTGCATTTTTAAATCATCAGTATAGCAGAGCTGACTGTATATAGGTAAATATACACACCATAGTGGCTGTCTGTATCACATTCATGTTGTGAGATACAAAATAACTTTACCAAGACAACATTGTCTATTTCATTATGTTATATTGGAGCCATTAATCTGATTTTGTTTTAAAACATGTATTTTTTTTTTTAGTTTTAAAATCGCTATTAGCTTTCTATTTCGCTGTACAAGACTGATGGTTATGAAGACATTATAGAGAGACTATTTGTTTGACAATAACACTCTAATTCAACATTATTTAGTCCAAGAGTTCCATGATAAATTTTTTCCCTGTAAAAATGTAATGTAAAATTCTTACATTTTCAAGTTTAGGATATAGTTATAGAGAGCTTGTGTCATCTGTTCTCACTTCTATCTCCCTACTGCTTTGTCTCAAATATGAGGCAATCCAACTATGCATTCAGAGGTATAGTTCATTGCCATGCAAATTCTCATGCTGAAATAAATATACTGTAATCTGGTAGTTCAATAATAATATTCAGTCATTATAAAATGCCTTATCTTCCATCTTCTCTTTCCCCTCTCTTCTGGCTTTCAATTAGTCCATAGCTGCCTAAAAGGAAAAAAAAAAATAAAGAAGAAAAAAACGTGAGATTTTATACAAATGGCTGTATTCAAACTTAAAATTTCTAGAAGTTAGAGGTTATATTTTTAGTATTCTTTTTGCAAATGTTTAACTAAACTTAATCTCTTCTCTAAGAAGAGACCTAGGATTTCTAGAAGGTATGTTAATTACTAAAGACCAAAAAAGTTCCAAGAAGCATTAGTGAATACATCATATATTTGATTTCAAATAGTTAATGCAGGTATCAAGTCCACAAGCATATTTTCCTGGGAATGATTATCCAGGTTTTCTCTTTTCAAAGGGAATTTGAGACTTAATAACTTCTGGCTAATTTTAGCAAATAAAAGTACTTTACCTCCTTTTTTTAATATTTCAAGTGAAAAGTGTTTCTTGGTTTGAGTCATCTACTATTACTGCTTTATTCACTCCATTATTCTCTGAGGGGATGTGCGTTTTAGATCAATATATATTGAATATCATACATTAAACTGGCCAGCTTTTGTTGAGTTGAAGACAATTTTCTAAGGGAAAATAATATGTCATCTTGTATGTGAATTTCTGCTAGGAGACAGACGTAGGCAACTATGTTTAACCATCATTGCTGTGAGCCTGATTTAAACTGCTCTTACACGTCAGAATGAACACAGCAGTTCTCTGGCATATAAAATTTATTTCTACTGCTCTTATTTTCCTGAAAATTAAAAATTGCAAAGCAACTCCCTCTCCTTTCTTCCCTTCCTCCCTTATTCCTTTTCTTCCTTCCTACACCCCCAGCTCTCCTCAGCCCTCTATCCCAGCATATAGCACAGATCTAAATATTTGTTTACATGCCCTAAGAGAATAATTCTGAATACTTATTAACAAGCTAAATTTCATATGCCTGTATATATATAAACATAAAACTAATTGCTTATCTACGCTACTTTAAAACATTATAAATTTTATAGGACATTTTAAGTTAAGGCAGGTCTCAGAAGAGAGACTTCCATTAAAAAAAAGAAAGGCACAAAAGAACTAAATGCTCAAAGTAAAAGTGAAGAATACTAAAATCAAAAGAAATAATAGTCTGGGGAGAGAGATGGTTAGGGAAATCTGAGACCAGAATCAGAAGTACTAGTTTGTTAGTAAGTAGTAGTAAAGTAGATGTCAAGAAAGTACATTGCTTGTAGGTAGCACATATGGTCGATAGCTTTAAGGGTGAGGAAATGGTATACAATAAGATTTCAAAGAAATTCTTGATGACTGGAATGAAGAGCTTTCATATAAGTGACATCAATTAAGCTGAAGAGAGGGAGTTATTACTTGAATAAGACAGAGTTTTAAAATTCAAAGAAAGAATTTGGTCTTTATTTTGAAGGCAATAGAAAGTTATCTATCGGATTTTAGTTAGTGGTTGACATGGCCAGATATATACAAAATAAAATCACAGTATCAAAAACAGGGAAGTAAAATGAGGAGGTGGGAATACATGTAGCTGCCTATTTCATTAAGAGACTATCATGGATCTGTTCATGATATATTCCCACAGTATTCTATGGCATTAAGAGAGCACTGTGATATGGACTCGTGGGATGTCTGTAGAGATGAAGAGAGCTGATAGACATGAAAAAAGATATCAGCTTTTACATTGGGTTTGGGAGTTTTTCCTTGTGTTGTAGGAACAATGGCACAGTCTCTCAGTGGTACGTTAGAACTGATATGTGGAGATGCTAAGCTACAAAGGAAAAGCCCAAAACTTTTGGGAGAATACTTGCTGGAAAATTACTTGGTCAAAACCTGACAGTCTTACCAGCATCATGGGGGCTGATGAATACTGGTAGAACTATAGATGTCGCCCACTAGCAGCTTCATTTTGAATGAGGGGTCGATAGCTGCCCATTGATAGAAGTCAGTTTGCTGACATTCCTAAGGTGTAACTATATTTGTCTCATGCCGGGAGATTTACTTGTCTCTTGATGAAGAAAAGGTTATTAGAAACAGCCCTCCATTTCACAGACTTGGAAAGAAAACACACAAGTTTGTTTCATCAAGGCATATTATATTGATTTCTAATTCTGTATTAAAATTATGAACCAAAATCAAATCTAGGTTAATGACCTTGAGATCCAGGCCATTTTTTATTTAATCATCATAATACACTCTGCCCTAAAGGGTCACAGCCTGTTCCCAAGTAGATTACTTCCCAGATATATCATGGTTTTAAATACAAGAATACAGATAAAGCTGAGTTTTTTTAAAGATGGAGAATTCTTGGGGTGCTTGGGTGGCTCAGTCCGTTAAGTGTCTGCCTTCTGCTCGGATCATGATCTCAGGGTCCTGGGATAGAGACCTGCACAGGTTTCCTGGTCAGTGGGGAGGCAGCTTTGCCCTCTTTCTCTGCTCCTCCCCACTGCTTGCATTTTCTCTCTCTCTCTCTCTCTCTCTCAAATAAATAAGTAAATCTTAAAAAAAAAGGAAAAAAAAAGAAAAAGTAGAGATTTCTTTATTTTTTGGTTAGTCTTATAATCAAATTACTCTGAATATGGGTGTTTGACTGTTGCTCACCTGCCTAAATTTAAAATGTGTAATCATAATTAAAACTGAGTGAACGTTTATATTGGCACTTGTGGGAAAATCCGTAATAAGGTTTTTTTATGGAAATTGATCACCAGAATACAGAGAGGTATTGGCTATCTTGGCTTTGTGCAGGGTACTAGGTATGACTGGATTACTGGAAATAAAAACAAAGTAGAGAGACAGGAATTACGGGGGGGAGGGAATGTCAGATATCAAAATGGTAAGTCGGATTACCAGTCAAATCATGGAATATTTAGTCCTAATATAACTGGAATTTTGAAAGTTGGCATGCTGAAGCTAAAAAATGTGGATTAGTGTACTGAAAGTAAAGAAAGAGAACATGGCATAACAGAACAATTAAAACAAGTTTTTGATTAACTAGGGTCATAAGGAAAGGTTGCTGATGGGATAATTTGGGCTAAAATTAGCCAAACGTTGCACAGAATGGATTCATTATAAATAGTAATAGCATCTGTCAAACCTAGATGATTGAGCCCCAAGTATGATCATTTTCCCTAAATAGCCATATGAGTTAATTGTTCTCAAGTCCATATTTTTTTTTTAATTTTTTTTTTAAATTTATTTATTTGTCAGAGAGAGAGAGAGCGAGCACAGGCAGACAGAGTGGCAGGCAGAGGCAGAGGGAGAAGCAGGCTCCCTGCTGAGCAAGGAGCCCGATGTGGGACTCGATCCCAGGACGCTGGGATCATGACCTGAGCCGAAGGCAGCCGCTTAACCAACTGAGCCACCCAGGCATCCCTCAAGCCCATATTTAAATGTGATGGTCAAAACATCAATATTTTTGCCACCTTGTCATAATGAATCCTATTGTCTTTTTCCTAAAATGTTTGTTTCCTTACCTTAGTAAAAAGAATTTGATTTTGGAACCGGAAAACCTATGACAGTTTAGGAGAGATTCGTGAGAGAGACAATCATGTAAGTTAGTGGCCACGCACATCATGAAATTGCCCAATTATTAACAATAAACAAAATGTTTGGGTTCTTGGAAATGATTCTTGCAGCCATATTAAAATACAAAATATTCTTGATGTCATCATATAAGAAATAAATCACATAGAAATAACATTTTGAGGGGCACCTGCGTGGCTCAGTAGGTTAAGCCTCTGCCTTAGGCTCAGGTCATGGTCTCAGTCCTGGGATGGAGCCCTGCATCAGGCTCTCTGCTCAGTGGGGAGCTTGCTTCCCTTTCTCTGCCTGCCTCTCTGCCTACTTGTGATCTCTCTCTCTGTGTCAAATAAGTAAATAAAATCTTTTTAAAAAATGACATTTTGACGCTCTATGCCTTAGAAAACCATAGGTACTAGGGATTCCACAGTGAGCTAAATATACTTGCTAGGTATAATTCTAATAAAATGAACCTCAGTTAAAACAGGTCCTGTTTGGATGGTCCACAGGAAGTCTGAGGTGTCCTGTAAGTGGAGACATGAATCTGAGGGAACCAACCATACAAATGGGAAAGTTCCAAGCCAGGGGTCAGGATGTTTAATGCAGAGGTCTAAGTCTTCTTGAAATCTAGCAATGGAACAGGGCCATCTGGCATAATGAGTGACATATAGAATAGTGAATCTCTTGATATTATCAAATAGAATGAGAGATGCTGTAAGACCTTGGAAAGGTAAACTAATTTAGAGATATAAAACAACTTCGTGTGAGAATTCAGTGAGATAGTATATGTAGAATGTGGTGATGGATGAAATTTCAGTTACTACAACTCCCATGGTTCCTTTTGATGCTACTAAATCAACAAACCACCTGACGTTGAAGTAACATTTTGTGTTAGTAACCTTGTTCTTAATTGCATTTCTTTTGCATTGTTCAAAAGACAAATGCATATGTATTTGTATGTATTTCATGTGCATATGTATTTCAACATCAATAAATAATGCCTGACATTGCAATAAAGAAAAAAAAAAGATATTTTGGAGATGGATTGAATATACGGGAAGTGAGGATTTGAAAAAGAATGAGAACAATGTCCAGATACCCAGGCATATCTTACATGGGCACATTATTTTCTGACATAAGAAATAGATGAAATCAAGCAGTTTATGGAGAATACTATGGCAAATGAAATTTTGGGCTATGTGAGAGATTCAAATGAACATATAGAAAAGAGGGTCTGGACTAGATTCTCATTTTGTTCATACACCTGCTGCTGAAGTCATGAGAATGGAGAAGATGGCCTAAGGAGGCAGTGGTATATGTTAGAACAGACGTCTTAGAACAGAAATTTGAGATGCAACAACATATAGTGGTCTTCTTGGCAAGACGAATCCCGATGACCCCAGATGATGTGATGGAGGGACTGGTGGTGAGGGGGAATGGGACTGAACATGCAAGGGCAGGGAGTGTGTTTGTAGGAGGGTCTGGTCCACAAGGTTTACTAAAGCTGAAAGGCAAAGTACAATGAGAGGCAAGTGGCTTTTGGCTTCAAATTCTGAAAACTATTTTTTTAAATCTTTGCATATTTCAGTCACATTCAGATTTCTGTGTTCACAGGAAAAGACCTTGATTTTGGAAAACTTGGAACACTTCTTTTTTTCTTAGGTTACCTGATGGCCTTGCAAGAACTATTCTTAATGGGAGCTGAAGAAATTGGTTCAACAATTTAATGAATTTCTAGATTTGGAAGAACTACCATGAGAATATTTGTACAAATTGGTATGTGCTCTCCAAGTATTTGAAATATTTATTTATCATTTTGAAAATAAATAACATTTAAGGATATTGTAAATATGGAAAGTAGAGCCATATGAATTATTAGTATAACTGTGACTTTTATTAAGTATATTGTTTTTTTTTTAAAGCAACAAATGGTCAGATACATAAGCCTTTTGTGAATTTTACTTCTCTTTCTAAAACTACTCAAACATTATCTCCTTTGTAAAATATTTCCTCTATGCCATCCTCTTGATGGAGTAAATCACTCTGCCCTTGTACCTACACTGTAACTTGGGCACAGTGAGTATAAATTTTAATAACACTTTAGATGATGGTGCATATTAATGAGGTCCTGTGCCTCGGGTTTTATTCCTCTGTGTCACCAGTGCCTAGTTTATGGCTTGTTACATAGTAACAGCTTAAAGTACGTTGATAAACTACAGAAATAATTTCTTGGAGAATATAGATTATAGAAGTTGAGGTGATCTTCTTAGATTCTTCTAGTTTAATCCCTTCATTTTCTCGGTGACAATACTGACAGCTTAAGGTATTAAATGTCTTGTTCAGAAAATTTGTTCTTATCAAAGAAGAGCTTTAATCACCATATTTTTACCTGGAAATACATGTGTGAAATTATGAACACCAATACAATTACTGTATTTTATTTCAGAAGGCAAAATTGTCCAATACAGCATTTTTCAAGGCAGAGTAAAAAGGAATGCTAGAATGAATAAACTAGGGAACGACATATATCCCCAATCAGGAAGCATGCTTTTAAAGTGAATTAGATACACACCTTATAGAGATTTTGATCTCAGAGATGCTTGTTCTTTACAAAAATAATTGAAGTGGTTTAGAAAAATACTTCACATTTCATATACAGATAGATTCTGTTATATGGTTAGAGAATATTTTTATTTTGAGGTACAAAAAGAATAATTTCATATAATAGTACTAAAAGGAGACATGATTTATATTCATGTTCTGTGAATAAAGTATTTATTTTCTCTAAATGCAGTCCTTATGAGTTGGAAGATGGTTTCTCAGGAACCAAATGAAGTCTCCGTTTGAGTCACTAATAGACAATTTGCCATCCATCTGTGTGAGTGGAACAGTTTTACCTGTGGGGAGAATATATAATAACATACAGCTATTCTTTTAGAATCAAAGGGAATGTCTACATCTGTGAAGAGAATTTATTTACACATACTTATAAAATCTAAAGACTTTAGAAGACTTCGGGATCATTTATTCTAACCTTCTACTGGGCATTTGAATTTCCAGAATAAGATTTTCAACAAAGTTCCTTCCTTTCCTTGAAATGCTAATGGTTGCTTAATTGTTATGGAGTTTTATTATGTCTTTGAAGGGTTCAAATTATTGAAAAAGGTCTTCTAATAAGCCAATCTACTTAGAATTCTTTGTTTCTACTTCTTAAAGCAATATATGGGAAAATAAAATATCTCTTTAAAGTGCACTTCAAGGGCACCTGGGTGGCTCAGTAAGTTAGGGATCTGCCTTCAGCTCAAGCCATGATCCCAAATCCTGGGATTGGGCCCCACATCGGGCTCTGCTCAGCAGAGAGTCTGCTTCTCCCTCTGTGCCTTACCCCACTTGTGCTCTCCCTCTCTCTCAAATAAATAAATAAAAACTAAAAAAATGACACTTCAAGTATATTTTTTTAAAGATTTATTTGTTTATTTGAAAGAGAGAGTGCATTCATGAGACGGCATAAGGGGGGAGGTAAGGGGAGGAGGAGATGGAGAAATAGACTTAAGAAGACTTCATGCTGAGCTTAGTCTAATACTTGGTTCCATGCTGGGCTTGACACCAGCTCGCTCTCATGACCCCTGTAGATCACGCTCTGAGCTAAAAGCAAGAGCTAGAGGCTTAATCAACTGAGCCACCCAGGTGCCCTGGCACTTCAAATATTTGAAAGTGATAATATTGCAACTTCTACATTTCCATTTCTATAAGCAGTATCTTCTCATTTTTTTCAGATATTCCTGTTATAATATACTACTAGTATACGTCAATATCTTTATCAGTATCATTTGATATATTTTCCATTGTGTCTATATCTCTATTAAAGTCTAAAAATCCAGGGTGCCCGGGTGGCTCAGTTGTTTAAGCAACTGTCTTTGGTTCAGGTCATGAGTGCTGGAGACCCCAAATCAAGTCCCACATCGGGTTCCCTGCTTGGGAGAGAGTCTGCCTCTCATGCTCTCATTCTCTTTCTCTCAAATAAGTAAATAAAATATTAAAAAAAAAAAAGAAACAGGCTGTAAATGTGGGAAGAAAAAAATGCAAATGCATTCAAAATGGGAAACTGTCTTAAATAAGAATAACTACATTTAAAAGAAGAAGTCTAAAAATCCAGAAGTGAATAAAGTACTCTAAATGTGATTTAACTAGCACAGAAATAGTTGTAACTCATTTGGAGTTTATTTATTTAACAACTAGTTATTGTGCACATACATGTGAGAACCAGTTTCCTGGTCAGGATAGCCAGTGACCCAGTCATTGTATAGCCTATTGACCATAAGAGACACACTTGGGTTCTCTGCTAACCAAGTCTTCCAGTGGTGGTTTGATGGCACTTTTATACAATCCAAGTTGTGCATATCTCTTCCCAAATTGTTATAGTCATGTTCTATTGATATTGGCCATAAAGGGAATATGTATACTATGGATATTAGTGAACACTACAAGTATTTTTTTAAATTTGCTTGTTTTTTGTTTTTGTTTTTGTTTTTTGGCTTGGTTATGTTTTATTTTGGAGAGCTGGTTTTTAAACATAAACAAACCACTGGTATTTTTGTTTGTTTGTTTGTTTGTTTGGAGCTCCTTCCTCCTATATTTCTGGGACACTGGCAGTAAGTTTTTACTAAAGGACTTGCTCCCATGACTATAAAACATCAACTGTGACATTTATAGATACTTGAAAATAATATTTATTCTATATTATTAGGGTATAACATTTATTTAAATTTATTAACTATCATACTGATCCTCTTAACATTTATTTATTAATCAATAGCTTTAAATTCAATTCCTTCACCTTATAAAAATGATATAAATGTATAAGCTTAACTTGGAGTGCTTCATTGCCTTGTTCATCAAACATAATCACCTCTGAATGTACTGACTACTCCTCATATGGAGAAAATCTGCCTCTTTTCAATTTGTACAATCTTCATTTGTATAATCTTCAATTTGTACAATCTTCCTTTCAATTGCCATCTATAGTTTAAAGCCAAACTTATTACTAGCACCTCAGAGCACTAAAACCATGCAAATATCTTTAAGAGAACTCTCTTGCCTGGTTGAGGTAGTGCCATAATACACACACATATGTAGACACCTTTGATCTTAGGAATTCAGCAAAAAATTCACCACTGTCTGAGAAGACATAGATGATATTCAGGAGATTTTAACTGAGGTTATTTGACATTTTATAACACTAGATGAGCAGATAGCAACCAATTTATGCAGTCAAAAAAGATCTTTGTTTTTAGAAAAGATAACAAAAGAGGAAAAGTAGCCCTTTGAAGATCTTGGTACTGAAACTCAGTTTCAACAAGGTCCCAGGGTCCTCTTGCTAGATACTCCATAAAGAGTATACTTTGAAGAATATTAACAGAGTTTATTAGATTAATTCCTGATACCTAATTATATCTGCAAATAAAATAAAGGAGAAAAATAGCTGAGTAAATGGAAAGTATTTTTTCATAAATACTTAGATACAGCAAATGCCCCTAAAATGGGCTGCTTTTGTTCTCTAATTTACTTGCTAAAATTTAAGGAAAATTATGATCTACCTGTATTATTTGGCAGACCAAACTATTAACTGAATTTATTACAGCAGCTAATCAGTGTTTGCAAAAATCGGCAAGAAGAGAAAAGGGAACTTACTTAAATTCATGGTTTTATTAACTAAAAGCTTTAAAATTTTAGGAAGTAAAAAGAGAATTCATAGAGGTAGAAATACAGAATGGCAAATAGGCATGATTTTTAAAATGTTTCTAATGGACTGAACTGGGGATCCTTTGGAAAGAAAGATCTACGTTAAAAAACAAAACAAAACAAAACAACAACAAAAAACGAAGCCATTCAACCATATATTCAAAATCCTCTCCAAACTCCAAAGTCCAACCTTCGATTGGTATAATGTCTAATATGCACATCCAATGCCTTCCCTTTTAGGGCGGTTTGGGGGAATTTTATTAACATTTATGACCCATTATTTTCATCATTGCCACTAGAACAGATTAGTACTTATGTGTTTAAGAAACTTAGGTAGAACCTAAAGCTAATTGCTCACTATCCCAGAGCTGGAGGCTTTGGTCCCCTAACAGTTTGCCCAGGTTTTAGCATATCTTGTATTTTATTTATTTTTTCAGAATTTTACCATAGATTGATACACATGTACAGAATTACTTCTCCTCTATTTATTAGGAGAATGAATTTTTTTTTTTTTTAAGTTTGGGTATGTAATCCATTTTACCCCAAGTAGAGGCTATTTAGAATTCCCTCCTTAATAGCAATCTGAGTGATTCTAATTTAGCTCATGTTCTGTCTCAGAATCTACTCTGTAAATAACCATAAGAGATGTTCTCTACTCTATTATCCATTTTTGTTCTCAACATCAAATAAGTTCATTATTCAATATATCCATCCAGTTAAGATAACATTAAATTCTACTAAAATATTTAATTTTCCTAGTAGAATTTCCATACAGTGTCATAAGAAAATCACACATCTCATTCATGAAACACAGATTTGTCCCAGACATTGTGATAAATATCTTCTTTTTCTCATTGAAACTAACTTGCTTACGTGTTTTTGTGAAATTCATGCCCACTAAGTAGTAACATTATATACTATCTTATTTTCTGTATCAATCAATCAATCTCTGTGGCCTATTATCATGTTCTTTTCCACATGAACTTCTCTAGTATTTTAAATTAGAATTATCTAAGACTATACCAAAAGTTTATTTTAATTTCTCAAGTTCTCAGAACTTTGTATATGTTTCCTATATATTCCATCTTTTATTCAGTATATTGGTGAACTTATATTAGCTTCCTCCTCAGTATTTGCATTAAAAGGGAGTCCTATAATTTTCACTTTTAGTCACCAGGAACCACCATCTTTTAAAGAGTTAACAGCAGTTGTATTTATCCTGAATGCTTTCCTTAGGAGCAATGCCCCTCTTCTTCCCAAGTGAGGGTTATTCTCCAAATGACCAGGTCAGCCACAATTTCATGAATGTTTACCTTCTCTGGGCAGGATTCGATACTGAGAAAGGCATAAGAGCTAGTCCCCTATTACGTTTAGTTCAGGGTACACCTGAATCTTCAGCTACAAAGAGCTACAAAACATCTTCATTCTCAAATAAACCATTTTCAGAGCTTTGGGATTTATTGTCTTTGATTAAAATACATTTTTTAGGGACACCTGGGTGGCTCAGAGGGTTAAGCCTCTGTCTCTGGCTCAGGTCATGGTCTCAGGGTCCTGGGATCGAGCCCCACATCAGGCTCTCTGCTCAGCAGGGAGCCTGCTTCCCCCTCTCTCTCTGCCTGTCTCTCTGCCTACTTGTGATCTCTCTCTCTGTGTCAAATAAATAAAACAAAAAAAAATACATTTTTTACCTGATGTTCTCTTAACAAAGGAGTGCTTTGAGAATATTCATGTAAATGAATGAAAACAAACAATCCATTTGCTAAGTGAAACTCACTTTAAAGAAGAAGGCAAAGAACTTGCCCAACTTCTTATATTCAGTGGTTAGTTGCTGTGATGGTAAGGGCTTCCTCCTCTGTTCTAGAATCCTCTCTCAGGGTCTACTTCCATGTACTGCATAATACATCTCCTAAAGTCCAAAATACAGAGTAAATGTTATTTCTTTCTGTTGTCCATCTTACACTAACTTATCTCAACATTAAATTCTGACTGACAACCTTTAAAACATCTTCTGACTGTTTTCTAATTTTTTGCTTCTTTGAAAAATCTCATGTTGACAGTGACAAAGTAAAACCTATTTCTGATCTTTTATCTTTTTTTCTCTCTCATGGATAGGACAGGTCAACAATTTTTAAAAAATTTTTTAGGAAAGCCATTCCCACAACCTATTGTTTCACTAATATGAGAAGGGAGAAATATTCTCTGTGCCTTCTAGTTGAAATTATTGCCCTCCTTAGGGCTTTATATTCTTGCCCTTTCTAAAACTTGTCTATATTTATAGTCATTCTTGCTGTGCATTTGATATGGTTTGTGGTAAAGAAAACTGGAAACAATGAATTTCTCATCTACAAAGGTAAAAGCTCTCAGATGGCCCTTATGTTTCAGTTCTTTAGGGCGTCTTGTAACTACCTTCTGTTGCGAAATGTGCTATTATGATGTTACATGTAGAGATGACCTGGTTGATCAAAACAGAGATCAATTCCATTTATGAGGCCATTCTTTTGTTCAAAGAATGTCCTCTGATAACTCTATTTGTTGCCAAATATTTTGTGCTGTATCTAGAGTCTTGACAATGTGACTTTGCAGGTCCTCTCATCAAAATATTGCGTCTATATTCCTTTATGATAAGCCTTTAAAGCCTATAAAGCTTTTATGACTTTCTTTATGATTTCATTTGCCAACCAAATGTGGCAAAACTAAGAGTCTGCCAAACCTGAACATAGGCCTTGAGACCTTGTGACCCTCAGTCAGTCTCTTGGAAGCCCTCTGCTATGTAAACAAGTCACAGTCATCCTGACGGAAGATGAAAAACCATCAGAACCAGGATAGAGTTAGCCCAGTTGTCCCAGCCGAGGCTCCAGGGATGTGAAAGAGTCCAAACAAAATGGCCAAAGCCACCTCACACACCCACAGATAATAGCCAACATATGAGAAAGCCCAGCCAAAACCAGATGTTCCCAGCTGAGCACAACATAAATTGCCAATTCTAATTTGCTGCTATATAAAAATATAGCTTATTTTTATACTAATCTTGAGTCTAGCCATATTGCTAAATTCAGTTATTAATTCTACCAGTTTGTAAACTACTTTGGATGTTCTACATGATACATATAGGATAATATCAATTGTAGACAATGGCAGTTGTTGCTTTTCCTTTCTAATTGACATTTTTTAATATCTTTGTTTGCCTTAAATCATTTAGTAGACCACCAGTAAAATGTTAAATAGAGTTAGTGATGATGGATACCTTTGTTATGTTCCTGCTCTCAGGAATAAAGTTTTAAATTGAAATTTGCTAACTTATTAATGAAATAAATCAATAGAAAATATAGAACATCAAAATCTTGAATCATGTTTATGGAAATATCCATCAAAGTTGACACTGATCTATTAATCACTTGCCTTGAAATATTTGATTAGTTATGATTCTATATCAGCCTATATTTATGCATTTTATTTATAAGATTATCAACAATAATTTGTCAAATCTTTACTAAAGTACTAATGCAGTGTGCCCACTACATATTTCTGATCTACTCCTTTAGTTACTCTCTGAAGAAAACAATATTAGTTTGTTATTTCTTGTTGTTAGTGAATGCATGTCCATCTTAGTGAGAAATTCCTTTTATTTTTAAATGAAGGCAAAATATTACTCTTCCATTAGTACTATAGATAATAACTATAAAACAGAACACATATGATTAAAAACTGTAAAACTGACACAGAAGAGTATGAAATTAAAAAGTGACAATTTGGGCCGCCTGGGTGGCTCAGTTGGTTAAGCAGCTGCCTTTGGCTCAGGTCATGATCCCAGCGTCGAGTCCCACATTGGGCTCCTTGCTCGGCAGGGAGCCTGCTTCTCCCTCTGCCTCTGCCTGCCACTCTGTCTGCTTGTGCTCGCTCGCTCTCTCTCCCTCTCTCTCTGACAAATAAATAAATTAAAAAAAAAAAGTGACAATTTTTCCTGTCTTCCCAACTCAGTCACATTTTCCAGATGAAAATACTATTAATTCCTTCTAATATTTGTCAAGATAATTTACATATCATTTGATAAGTACATATATTATTTACATCAAAAATTTTGTATATTACACAGATGGTTTGACACCTTACTTTTTTCACTTAAAAATATATCTTGGAGACTTTTCTAAATAAAAACTTAAGTGAAGTATCTTGTTCATTTTATAGATTCTTGTCAAATTAGCTCATAATTGGGAACTATAACTCATACCTAATTTGTCCTATTAGACCAGTTTCTTTCTCCCGTCCTTCCTTCCTTCCTCCCTCCCTACCCACCTCTTTTTCTCTCACTTTCTTTCCCTTCCCTCCCTTCTTCTTTCCTTTCTTTTCTTCCTTCCTTCCTCCCTCCTTCCCTCTCTCCCTCCCTTCTTCTTTCCTTCCTTCTTTCCATCCTCCCTCCCTCTCTCTCTCTTTCTTCCTTTCCTTCCCTTCCGTTCCCCTTCCTTCCTCTCTTTCTTTCTTTCTTTCTTTCTTTCTTTCTATTGAAATCTGGAGAAAATAGACATACTCTGTTTAATTGGAACACTATTTGAGGGAGTAAGTCAGCAATATATATTCAGCTTGTAAATACTCTTATCCCTTGGAAAAAAAATTCCACAGTTAGGGTTCCTTTATATCAAGCAATTTTTAAAATTTTGTTTTATTTATAGAAATGTAATTTATCTCTCTTTCTTTTTAAAATTTTTTATTTTTTTACTGCTAGGATTTTTGTGAAACTTATACCCAACATTTGGATTTTCAGATACCAGTCAATTTATTATTTTTTTCACCTGTGTTTTTTCCCAGTTTTATTGAGATTGACATATAACATTTTATATGTTATATATATATAACATTTTATTATTTTAAATGTTTTATATATTTTAAATATTTAAATATTTTAAATGTTATATATATATATAACATTTTATTATTTTAAAATGAACAATATAATGATAATAGATTTGTTATATATTATGTATAACATATAATGTGTATAATGAAATGATTACCATAAGTTTAGCTAACATCTGTCACCACATCTAGTGACGATTTTTTTCTTTTGATGAGACTAACATTCATCTCTCAGTAGTTGATACAAGAGGTAGATTAAAAAAAAATCAGAAAGACTAAAGATTTGAATAACACTATTAACTAACTTGACCTAATTGTCTTTTTTTTTTTCTCCCTAAGAGAGTGTTCGCACAAGTTGGGTGGGCATGGGGAGCAGCAGAGGGAGAGGGAGAGACAAAATCTTAACCAGACTCCACGCCCAGCACAGAGCTCTATCTCAAGACTCTGAGATCATGACTTGAGCCAAAATCAAAAGTAGGACACTTAACTGACTGAGGCACAGGCGCCCCAACCTAATTGTCATTTATAGACTCTTCCATCCAACAACAGAAGCATACATATCTTTTTCAAATGTACATGGAATAGTCTCTAACATAGATCACATTGTGAGAAACCATATAAAAACCCTTAATAACTCTAATTTCTGTTATGAAAAATTGGAAAGGGAGGGAGGTAAAATTGCTTTAAGATCCTTTCAGTATGGAAATAATGATTACGGAAATGCAGATTTTTCCAAGTTCATTTTTTGCTACAGGTATTGCCTTATGAATATATCATGTGTCCATTGGGCATTCAAGTGGTTAATAGACTAAATCTCTCTAATTATAGAGGAAATCAAGATGTGTTGACAGCTCTGCTATTTGGGAGGAGTGACAACCCTGGGTGCCTGCCGCATTCTGACATTCAAGCTACACTTCTTATATCAGAAGTTCTCTGTAAAAATAATTGCTCTGGAAGTGGCTCACAGAAGAAAAAAGTTATATATATTTTGTCAGATTTGTCTAGTCAACTGTGACATCAATCCCTGCCCACCCCCTCATCTCTCCAGATTTAAGCCTAAAGAGTTAGCAACAAAATAATGTGCTACTAGGGGTCCTGTCCTCTCAAGGAGTTGGAAGGGAGTTCCAACTAAACTCAAGGAGTTCAGTGTGGAGTTGTGAAGGGCATGACACTGGGAAACATGGGACATGAGTCCTAGCCAAATTCTAATTTCTGACACTATTGGTATAGCTTCATTGGAATTCACTTTCTTGTCAGAAAATTCAACTACATTTTTGCCAACCTCCATTTGTACTACTCGATTTTTCCTTTTCTTGTTACAACTTAATGTTTCAACTTAATGTTACTTGACCTATTGGTTTTACTCATTTTCTTTATTTCTTTCATGCATCATGTGAATGCATCACCATATTTCATGCATCACTATATTTCTTTTACTCCCCCTATACAAGAAGTGTATCCATTACTGTCAGGATTGCAGCCACAATGACAGTAATAACACCAGCTACCATAAATTGTTCAGAAAATTTTGTGCTTTTCCATAAGCATAATACATGTTTGAATTGTTTGTGAATCTCTTTATCTCACAATGACTTTTCAAAATGGAGCCCTCTCCTTGGATATGTAGTAAATTTCAGCATTGGACCCAAGTTGGATCTCCACTAACTCCTATCTATGCTTGACCTATGCCTTATATATAAGCTTCGCATCTCTTTTTTGGGTGTACATTGTTCCCTGTCCCTAGGCTCAGTGATGTTTTGGGTAGTAGGATGTTAGCAGACCCGATGTAAGGAGAGTGTTAAAAAGGGTTTATGTGATTGGGTTTTATCTCTCATGTTCTTGTACCATCACAGTGAGAATGGCATTCTCAGGTTATCTGCTGGTTTCAGAAGGATAAGAGACCATAAACTAGAGGTATCCTAGACTAGAGTGGATGGGCTGACCCACTGACCTAGAATAAGTCTGATTGAGCTCAGCCCACTTCCAACTGATACTGAGACTTAGGAGATATAAACACATATTGTGGTATGCCATTGATGTTTTCTAGTTGTTTGCTATGTGCTAGTTTTGTGGTGAAAGAAAAATGACTCAAGATCGTTCCAAAATCATCAGCCAAATTAGTGATAGACAGCTGCAGAAAGATTATCTCAGATATTTTCATCAGATAAGTCATTATCAATTGAGAAAGTATTATTCACATACATAAATCTCATGATAACCTTTTGATTTAGTCCATAATACTAGATCTAAATCTGTGCTACACAATGTGTTAATGCCAAGTTATTTTTATTTTCTTCTGTTTGTTTCCCACTTTTGTTGCTACTTTAAAATATATTTTTCAATCTTTAAAATATTTCAAGATGAAGTCATAATTCTAAAAAATCTTTAAGGACTTTTTTATTGTTAAAGTTTGAACTAAGTCACTTTTAACTTCATTAACTGATGTTGGGATTCACTTTGAATGATTGAGTATAATAAAGCTCAGATCAAATGCACATTTAATGAAGACTTTCTCAATATCTCACAGCACAAATTCCCCTTTTCTGTGTTTCCATTTCACATTCTTCTAGTGTAGTAATTAACATAATTATAGGTAGGTAGGTAGAGAGATAAATTTTTTTTTAATGTGTCTATCTCCTTTGAGGATATTGATTATATTTTTCTCATTCACAGAGGCTTGCAAAGGTGTCAACAAATGTTTAGTTTCTATTTCATTAGATAGGACTGTGTTAATTCATTTTATGTGTCAACTTAGCTGGCTCATGGAATGTCCAAGTACTTGGTCAAACATTCTCAATGATTCTGTGAGTGGTTTTAGATGAGATTAACATTTGAATAGGTAGATTGTGTAAAGCATACTGACCTTTGATATATTTATGTCCCTATTCTTAGAGCTTCTATTGTTCACCTCAGCCTTCAAACAAAATGGTATTATATATTCATTTTTTAATCAGTCATAATATCACTTTATTTCTTATTTGTAAAAAAATGATTATGAAATATTTCCATCCTTCCCTCTCTTTCCTCTCTTGTTTTAATATATCATATCTTTTATTTGCAGGGTTAGTTTCATATTCTCAAGGTGGATAGTTTACATTTTGTTATATAACCATATATTTTTTTCCATACATTGAATGGTAATTCTAGAGTCCAGTTATGGGTTCTCTTCTTGACTCTCAACTAATTGCTGTTGCACTATTTTCATTTTCTTCATAGACACTACCATACTTTGTGAATGTTTGAATATATTTTTGCCCCAATTAATTTCCCCATCTTCCTCCTGGGGAAGGAAGACAAGACAAGGAAGACAAGGAAGATGACAAGATCTGTCATCTTGCCATAATTTGGTATAATTATTTTATAGGTTTGCTGATCTTAGATCCTGGAATTTTCCAACATTGTTTTTATTGGTTATATCTACCCTTTCCTTGATATTATACCTGTTCTTCAATTATTTGGACAAAATAAATCTTTAAATAATTTGTAACAAAGTGTGCAGCAGAAATAGTGTTTCTGAATATTTGAAATTTTTTCATTCCTGAAATGTTTTTATTCTTCACTTCCATTTGAGTACTATTTTAGCTGGATATAAAATTTTTGTCCTCAGAAATTGGAAGATCTATTTTTTATTCTATCATAGAATTTTGTTGATGAGAATTAAAATGCTAGACAGATTGTTACTTTTTGTAAGAAATTTGCATACTCAGCTCTGCTCCCTCTTAAACTCACACTAAAAGCTTTGATATCTAATTTTATTCATGGTTCTATGGAACAGTGCTAACCCACATGATAGACACTAGACATTTGTTGTTGTGCAAGTCAGACATGGCTAGTGCAACTGAAGAATGTATTCAGGGTTCAGCAGTTCACAGTGACTTTAATTGCTGATTTCATCACTTTCTCTCTTCTGATTCATCAGGTACCACTGCTCCACTTGGATTTATATCACCTGGAAATTTTTTTCTTTTATTGCTGTAAGTTGGCATTTTTTTATTAGACTCTATTATAATTCTATTATAATATAATAGAAGAGGAGATAAGTGAATGTGTTCAACCCACGTGCCTGTCTCTACTTTATTATCCTGTCTTTAAAAAATGAGTTTTCTTTAGTTTACTCAAATAGACAAGATTAAACAAGGCATAAATTTCAGTTGTTCTGGTCATCAGGACCAGAAAATCAGGTTGAAGTGTAATAATTCATTACCTATTATTTTCTGGTTACTTTTCCAGTTGTTTATGGTATATTCAACTTTTCAAAGTAATGGTATTTTTTATTATGTCTTTAAAATATTAACCAAATTATAAATTTGAAGACATTTTTGAATAATGACTATGTTTTTCATTCTATCAGCAATAGCATTATAAATACTATACATGACACAAACTACACCAAGCCCCTCTTTATGTATTCCTACTGGGTACAATATCCATTCATCTATTAGTTTTACTTTAATATTTTATGAAATTATTCATTAACTGTGTCATTAAACAATTAGATTCAAATTAAATGACTTTATAACAATAACAAAAAGATTAGTTACAAGAAATAACAAAATTCCTATTTTTTATAGTTTAATGGGGCAACTTAAAAATGAAATCTGAAATCTGTTCAATTTTAATTTTTTTAAAATAGCAAAAGGTTTGTGCCCAGAAAATTCAATCATATCATATTTGTATAGAGACAAATATCGATTTGTCTGGATTATGCAAAGTAAAGCATTCATTACTTATGGAGTGTAGCAGCAGTTAAAAAACTAAAATTTCACCAAAAGAAATAAAAACTAATAACCTTCCAAAAGAGTTAAGACTTCTTTTATCAGGTATACATTCTCGAAACAAAGTTAACTGAAATTTAAATGTGTGCTGTCATTGTTTGTTAAAACCATAAAATTACCTGATCATGCAGTCATTAGCAGCTTTGAGTAGTTTGCTCTGAATTAATTCTACTCTGTTGGGAGATAATAACAAAATTTTCCAACTTGTAGTGTATGCTGAGACAGAAAATGTTATAAGGCATACTACTTTAAATTGTACTATGATCAGCATAAACTAATAGAAAGCAGAGGCTACACTTTCTTTCAAATATCAGGCCACTATTGTCTTGAGTTTATAAACAGTTAGTTTAAACTTTGAAATCAAATATCAGCCCTGTGCCCTGGGAATCTGTTGTTTCACCTCAAAAGTTTATCTTGGTAGAGAAAATGCATCCATTAAAAAGGAAGTTTGACACTGTCATTCCAACTCTGAGTCTTTTTGTTCTTTTACTAACAGTAATTTTTGTAATGATCTTCTACTGAAATATTGTTCTCAGTTATTTGTTTACATTTTCAAATGTGTTGCCATTTTCATTGTCGTGTTAAATGAAGAAGTTGTATAAAATCTGTACCTTTTCATTTACGACATGGGTTCTCTTTTTTATAAATATTTCCAATTCTTTTCTTTTCTTTTCTTTGAATAGGAGTACATAGGAGTACAGTTTTCTGTTTCTTCTTTCCTTTATTAGTTCATTGGTTGGGTTATATTTTAAGTATAACTTCAGAACAGTGTGGTGATGGACCTCATAGACCATCACTACAGAAGCAATAAACTGATAACCTACCAACTTTCATCTTCATTAATAGAATCTAAAATGTGTCAGGAGTAGTATTGTATCCTGCTAAGACTATTCCATGGCACCAGCTGAAGGAAAAGGCTGTCCTGGGCATAATACTCACCAATAAAATGTAAAGCAATCCTTCCAGAAAGTTTCAGAAGACAAATTTGTTGGCTGGTACTTTTGTTTTTGACATTTGCACTGTTTAGGTTTAGAAACCATTCCTTCAAGTGTTCCCATTGGTCTATCCACTATAGGGACAGTATGTTGGACTAAAATAGGTCTGAATCAGATATTAACTTTGAAAATATTTTAATTTTTTCTGTAACTCAGGTTTTTAAAATAACTGGGCTATCATGGTAGATTTTAAAAAATAGTTTTCCATAGTTAAACATGATTATAATTTCAAAAGTCAAAATAATGAGTAGTTTTTAAAAATTATCTTTTAATATCTTCTCACTAATTAAGGAATGAGAAACCAAAGCATCTCCATTCTGATTGAAATAGTATGTGTACATGTGAGAATTTATAAATTAAAAAAAAATCCACAAATATCATGTAATTCAGTAATAAATGAATTCAAAGATATAAAATATCCTCCCTATCTTGAGTTTGCTAATTTCGAATGAAATCAAAGCTTTGACCACTGTATCATTCAGTGCCTCCTAAATAAGAAATTGTATAAATTCCTCTTAAAATTTAGCATGTTTAGTATACTTTAAAATAATAATAAAAAATTGGCATTGAAAATTATATAATTTTATGTTACTTGCTTATTCTCGTGAAGGAAGAATTTTAATTTTTTAGGTACTCAATGCTATTAAATTTCATGACATGGACTTACAGGGAATATATTTTGTTTCTGAACAGTTTGGGCTTTCTGAGAAAAATCTTGCTGAAGCTTGGGACCTAGTCTAAAAGAGCAAGTCTTAGAAATTAATTTACAACAGTAAGAACCTGGGAGAGGATCTACTCAACCCTGGAAGTGTACCTTTACTTTTCAAAGGGTGCTGAGAACAGGGACAGGGAGATATCCCTGGGTTGCAAAGTAGGATACAATGTTCTTATCTTTCACCAGAAGAGATTTATTTACATTACAAAAGATGATATAAATCAGAACCTTTCCAAGAAACAAGTGGTTTTCTCCCTCCTTCAAGGAGAGGAGAAGGACAGTGTGTTCAACCTCTCAGGTTGATTTTGCTCGTGTTTTTGCCTACAGCACAGACCCCATTACATACAGGTGACATCTGGTTTTCATCACACTGCCATGGGGCAAAAATTAGGGCAAAAGGGAGTCAGGGCAGCCACTATTAAGTAAGTAATAATAATTAAGCTGTCTCTGCTCCAGAAACCTCCTGTATGCATTCAGATTATTATTAATAAATATAAGAAATGCAAACATACCACATGCCTTTGATTTGAAAATGGCTTTTCTATTTCAAAGTTATGAGATTTTTGTCTATGGTTTCATAGGTTTTAAACTTTTAAATTTCTGATTAATATATAGTTCTTCTTGGAATATAGTGTGAGGTAAATATGTAACTATATATATATATATATGCGCGCACACACACACACACACACACACACACACACACATATATATATACACACACACACATGGCTACCAGGTTGGCCCAACACGTTTGTTAAAGTGGCTGTCCATACTTCTTTGTTTTGTTTGTTTTGTCTTTTAATTGTTTTATAAAAATGAGTTGTTTCTGGCACCAAGGCATCTGGAGTACATCCAGTGAATATCCTAGAGGCTCCAAGCCAAAAGCTCAGTCTCTCAAATTCCTCCCTCCCTCTCTCCTTTTCTTTCTTTTACCCTTCATTCCTCTATATTATGCTTTTTATCCCTTTTCTTTTACCAGTTTATTGGTCCATTTTGTCATTCTTTCCCATTTATCTTTCCTGTGTTTGATTTTTTCCTTCTCTCTTTCAAGTCCTCTTATATGACTTATCAAAATTCCATTTTTAATGTATTTATTGGCATTTTAGCTATACTTATTGGTGTTACAGTATGCATCCTTAAATTTTCAGTCAACCCTAATACTCTATGATTTTCTATAGTCTTCTTATAATATATCTATGCATGGATTAGAAATAATTTGAAAGTGTATTTCCTGAATTTCACAGAGCATTTTGTATATTTGACTTGGTAAATTTTATTATCTCTACTCTCTCTTTATGGAATTCCAATTTTTATATTAGATCATTGCACTATTTTCCATGTGTCTTTTATACTCTTTCTGAATCCCAGTCTTCTTTTTCTCTGTGCTTCAACTGTAATTTTTTGTTATATTGATCTTCCATTTATTTAATCCTACTTTTTTGGGTAATGTTTACTGTATTATTGATGTATCTTAATTATATTTATGGTATTTTTTTCTATTCTAGAATTTCTATTTAACTCTTTTATAACCTAAAGCTGCCTGTAATATTATTCTTGAACTAATTATGATTATATATATATATTCCCTGTCTAATATCTCTAATTTCTAGATCACCTTTGAGTCTTCTTAGAAATTTCTATATTCTGGGATGCCTGGGTGGCTCATTGGGTTAACCATCTGCCTTTGGCTCCGGTCATGATCCCAGAGTCCTGGGATTGAGCCCCACATCAGGCTCCCTGCTCAGTGGGAGCCTGCTTCTCTCTCTTCCTCTGCCACTCCCCCTGCTTATGCTCTCTCTGTCAAATAAATAATTTTTAAATAAAATTTCCATACTTTAAAATTTTAAATAGAAACTTTGTGTTTAGAACACTTTCAAATTTACAGAACAATTACATAGTATAGATAATTCTCATATATCCTATAGCCAATTTCTATTATTATCTTACATAAATGTTATTCATTTATTAAATTTATTAAACTTAATGAACCAACATTAATACATTATTATTGACTAAAGTGTATATTTTATTTGGATTTCCTTAGTTTTTACCAAATGTCCCTTTGTGTTACACTATAATTATGCTTTAGTCACTGGTGACTCTGGATTCACCTGTCATTTCCGATTTGGAAGTGGTAGTGTGCTCCACCCTCTTAGCTCTCTAACAGGTCAAGAACATAAATACTTTCAGTTTTGCTTCAGCTTTGGCTCATGTGAGTATGGGAGTAATGACTTTTAAACTGCTTTTATTTTGGTGCCATAGCGGGAATTCCCATCTCTTTTAGTAGGAATGGTGTGTTGACTTGTGGGTCTTTTTACATTGTTTTGTTGCTTTTGATTTATTTGATTTGCTTCATTTGTTCTTCTTCCTTGGAATATCTATGATCTATTGAGTGCCAGATAATTAAAAAAGCAATTGACAAGGCTCTATGTTATGTTATCTTCCTCTTAAGAGAATTTACTTTTTTTTTAATAATTACATAATAATTACACAATTACTGCTTTTTGCTTTGTGTGGATCACTCCTTGGATATGCATTGTCTGCAAATACCTTTATTATAGGCTGAATTGTGTTCCCCAAATTTATAGGTTGAAGTCCCAAACCCCAGTACCTCAGAATGTAACTGTATTTGTAGATGAAGTCCTTAAAGAGGTGATTAACTTAAAGTGAGACCTTTAGGGTGGGGCTCTAACCCAATATGACTGGTATACTTTTAAGAGAGATTGGCACCAGGGATGTGCATGCCAGAGGGGTGACTGTAAAGAGACAGCAAAAAGACAGCCTTTCAAAAGCTAAAGAGAGAGGGGGCACCTCAGTGACTCAGTAGGTCCAGTGGCTGACTTTTGATTTTGTCTCAGGTCATGATCTCAGGGTTGTGAGATTGAGCCGTCGTGGGCTCTGTGTTGAGCATGGAGCCTGCTTAAGATTCTCTCTCTCTCCTGTTCCCCTTGCTTCCCCCTTCTCTCTTTATCTCTCTTCTCCCTCTAAGGAAAAAAAAAAAAAAAGAAAAAAAAGCTAAAGAGAGAGGCCCTAGAGGAATCCAACCATACTGGCACTTTGATCTTCCAGAACAGAACTGTGAGAAAATAAATTTCTGTTGTTCAAACCACCTGGTGTGGTATTTTGTTATGGCAGATTTAGCAAACGAATTCATGCTTTATGAGCAAATCTGAAACAGAATTTTAATCTTATATTTATGTAGTTCTCTCTTTCCTCTTGCTTCTTATATCTCAGTCTGTTCGTCAGTCTCAAAGTATGTCTTCACTATCATGGACTTGGTAAAATTGCAACAAGACCCAGATATCCCTTTTTTTTTTTAAGATTTTATTTATTTATTTGTCAGAGAGAGAGAGAGCACGAGAGAGCGAGCACAGGCAGACAGAGTGGCAGGCAGAGGCAGAGGGAGAAGCAGGCTCCCTGCCGAGCAAGGAGCCTGATGTGGGACTTGATCCCAGGACGCTGGGATCATGACCTGAGCTGAAGGCAGCCGCTTAACCAACTGAGCCACCCAGGCATCCCTATCCCTTTTTTTTAATCCTCTACTTTCCCTGTTATGATTTGGAAAATCATTCAAAGAAAAAGCTGAAGGGACTCTGGAGATCAGCTTGGTATGACCTCCTTCTCTCAAGGATTTTCATCCTTTAAATGCCTTGTACATTTTTCTAGGTTTTGTAATTGATCTTGGTGGGAAGGTTAGTCTTGTATAAGTCACTTTAACATGATGCTAAAATGTCCTTTTAGTTGTTTTAGGATTTAAATTTCTATTGATGGCTTTAAAAGTCAAGGCATGATAGACTATTTTGGTGCTCAATTTTTTTCCTCCTGCAAAAGTACCCATTTCCCCCTTTTTCAGTGAATGTACGCATACCTGCTTCTAACTGGCCACTGAACTTCTCAGGTGAATATATTTTTTTCAAATTTCATCTGCCTTCAGAAGTTTTCCTTCCATACATAAGTTAAGCTCAGACTGATCACAAGAGTGCTGAAGATTTGTTTGTCTCTGTCATAAGATATAAATAGATAAATAGATCAGTTTCTTTCTATGTATCTTTAATGAGAGGAGTATACCAGTTTCTGATTTGGTGACTTAAACATTTACTTTAATAAAAGAAAAAATTAAGAAGGGTAATCTTTTGTGGTATCTTCTAGAAGTCCACTACTTCATGATAAATACTAAACTTTGCTAGCTTTTATTCTCTTGTTGATTTGGGGTTTGTTAGGTTCTATTGGACAATTGTAAAGTTCAGTATTACATGATATACTTGTGTATGTTTGTATCATATCCTTCCCATTATCCACAACTGTAACTATGATAAATATTATTTCAAACCACACCATTTATGGATATTTTGTTGAGCTTACTATATATATTTTTTTGCTACCCAAAGATAATCTGAAACTGAGAAGAAAAAAAGCAATGAAAGTGTTACTGAGAATTTCAAATTTAAGATCTCACCTTCCTTTAAAGCATAGGCAATCTAGGGGGTTTCTATATTTAGAGCTACACTCTGTCCAATCTGTTTCAAATTCGTACAAAATAATGATATTGGTAGCAACAACTTCATGCTTTATGGGGCCTGTGGAAAGAAAGTAAAGCACACTCTAACCTCTTCCATAATATGTTGAGATCTATAAGCTTTCTTCAAAGGAATTCTTTGTCCTCATATGGGAAGGGTTAGAGAAAGGAAGAAGGGAAGAAAGAACCCATTCCTTTTAATACAGAGTCTGTGAAAGTGGTTCAATGAGGCAGAAAGCTTCATTGCAAGTCTGTGGTACAAGTCCTATAACAGGCAACAAAGAGAAAGTGAATTTCAAAGGTCTTTTCAAAAAAGTAGATTAAAGAACAAAACCAAACCAAACCAGTAACACTGAAGGGCCAGGTCAAATCAAGGTTTATACCCCCGAAAAATAACGAATATGGAGATGTGAAAAAAAACAAAAACTACTGTGCTAAATTAGTTTTATTAAATAGACTTCCTTTTGTCATGATACTATCCCCCAAACTATTTTTTCCAAATGTGTATATTTCCAAATATCTATATTCCAAAGTAAAAAAGCCAAATGCTCAACTTAGACAAAATCATCTTAAAAAAAGAAAAAATAAAGGAAAAACAAGCAACTCCCCCCACCAAAAAAAAACCCCAAAGACCCAGGATCCTAATATATCCTGCAGTTTTGTGAATTTGTGTGTGTGTGTGTGTGTGCATGCATGTATGTGTGTTTGTGGATACACGTGCATGATTTTTGTGTGTTTTGTTATATTTATACATATCAGAGATATTATATATACATTATAGTATATATATACACACATATATGTTCGGCCTATAGTGTCTTAGCCCATGTCATATCAATTTTAACATTAATTATCAATGCATAAAATTCATGAGAATTCACATTTAGAAATACATATCCAGGCTAGCAATCTAATATGAAAATCATTTGCTGAAACTCAACTCTCTCTTTTTTTTTTTTTTAAAGATTTTATTTATTTATTTGATAGACAGAGATCACAAGCAGGCAGAGAGAGAGGAAGGGAAGCAGGCAGAGAGCCTGATGCCGGGCTCGATCCCAGGACCCTGGGATTATGACCTGAGCTGAAAGCAGAGGCTTTAACCCACTGAACCACCCAGGCACCCCTGAAACTCAGCTCTCTTTAGACCAAGTGTGCATTCTCCTCTGTCGTGGTTCTCTCTTCCTTTAATGTCCCCCAAATGCAGGAGGTCAGCTACCATTTGTGATAGAGTTTCCATTACTTACTTATACATTGAAGAGGAAGTTTTTAACTCCTGTTTCTATTAAAAGTGAAAAAATCAGAAGACCAGTGGTCCATATGTTTCAGTTTAATCATTGCTCTTAGTGAAGATGAAAAATGTTTATGCATTTTAACATTCAGTGTGTGTAATTGTGAAAAAGACAGTTAAAATATAAACCATACTTAGATATAGGCCAGAATTCAGAAAAACCAAATGACTAAAAAACATAAAGAAATGAACTAAACAAAAATCAAACTGGAATTGCCACATGGTTTATTTCTAATTCTGTAGCATACTTTAGCCCTTCTCTGCAGCCACCAGTATCTAAACAACGTTTTTAAATTTGCAGAACTTGAAAGATCATCGTAATTATCATATAGAATTGATAGATGATAAATGCTATCACATCAGTCAGTTTGAAATCCATTAGACTGAGTTTTTAGAGAAAGTTACTGGTCTAGAACAACAGGAGATTTTATTCTTAAATGGAATATTTAATATGAGATATTGGGATATTTCTATTTTTCTCCTCTGACCTTTTTTCTACTGATATTATACATTTTGCTTATACAATGTTATAAATGCCATATTACATTATAATTATTGTTTAAAAGGCCAATTATCTCTTTTAAAGACTGAAGTAGTAAGAAAAACAATTACATGTTATATGTATACTACTCTTCATTCCTTTGTGGGGGTCCATTTTCCTATCTGGCATAAAAATTGCTTCAGCTTCTCTATGTCTGAATGCACATGAATTGTTCTATCTTTTGCATGTCTAAAAATATCTTAATTTTGTCTTTGTATTTGAAAGAGATTTCTTTTGTTTTCTTTCAGTACTTTATGGAATTTGCTTAACTATCTTCCCACTTGAATTGTTTCTAATGAGCAATCTGCTGTCATCTTTATCTGTAGACAATGTCTTTTTTCTCGGCTACTTATAAGACTTGTTATCATTGGTTTTAAGCAATTTTATTATGAGTTTTTCATGTTTCTGTGTTCAAATTTGATTATCTTGGACCTGTGAGTTTATTATTTTCAAGCTTTTTTCTCTTAAAAATTTAAAGATACTGCTTTTATTAGTTATTAACAGAAACAAGTTATTTAAAAGTATTCGGTCTAAGTTTTTAAAACTTATTTGAAAATAGGACTTCCTTCTGCTTTTCAAAAGCAATGGCTAACTTATGATTTTGAATTTTTCATATTTCCATGTTCAATAAAATTGTTATTGTTGTTGTTATTATTATTATTATTTTATATTTACTTATTTGCACATGTTGGAATCATCCTGGCACTTCTCACAATCCAGAAGGTAAGTGTCAGATTTTGGTTTCTTACATGAGTGTCATTCACAGTCTACAGCTAATTTCTCTTGTTTGTCATCTATTTAAACTGGCTCTATTGTACTAAAAGGAGTTCTTTCATTGCATGCTTAGCTTAGGCTGTGTGGAAGATTATTTTGGGAGAACCAGACGTTCTCTGTATTCAGCATAAATCTATAAAACAAAACTGCATTGCTAGTTTATTGTTTCTGTGGCTCTTCCTAATTTCCTCTCTGTACTATCTCAAGATGTAACACTAATCATATTGTATAGTACTACTTGTATAACATTATTGTGAAATGTAATCTTAAAATAGATATGGAAAGAGAAGCCCTAAGAGGAATGCTGGTAGTAGAAATATGCCTCAGAAAATAATGTTCCTTTAGTAAGAAAGAGATGATTTCTTTCTCTTTAATCAGTTAGGAACTTGTGCCCTTAAAGTAAATTTGCAGATACAGTGACAAAGGGTTATAGTCACTCCTAGATTGTTCTCAGCATCCACTAATAGTCCTCACGATCTCTTCCCTGCTGTAGGTACTCAAAAAAAAAAAATTTTTTTTTTCTGGAGCCTGTCATATCTTTGATCATCACACCTATTTTTCAGTGCAATTGAAAATTTACATCTCTTTGTTTTCATATTGTTTTAGTGTGAAATCAGGCACTATCTTAAGCCAAAGTCTCATAGAATAAAACTTGGCATTCTTCAGCAACATTGCACGTCTTACCTGATTAAGCCGGATGGCGAGATATCTAAACTCCCTCAAGAACCGGCAGCAAAAAAGTATTAATATTCCCTTAAAAAATAAATCCTGTAATGAAAGTTAACTCCTAGGGAAAAAAATCTGTAGCTTGAAAGCCAGAAATATGTTTGTGTTCTGTCCTTGAAAACTTAAATATTATTGCTTAAGTTTGTGTAAAACAGTAATGTTAAATATTATTTGTTTAGATTCTTTATGGTAATATCATCAGTTTTGATAAAATATAAAATGATTATGGAACTTAGTTTTATCCCAAAAGATCGGCAAGAGAAATACCTACTATTTCTCTTGGCACAGTAAATAGTAAAGTATCTGCCAATAAAATCTTGGCAGAATCTTTAAACAGTAGAATTCTACTGAAATTCGTTCTTATATACTTTTTGTTTTGTTTTATTTAAGTAAATCGGTAACAAATATTATTATTTTATGATGATAAAAATCGAAGAACTGTTTTTCTTTTTTTGGAAGAGGAGTTTTAGTATAAGAGCTGTCCAGTGTGTCTCAATATTCCCAGTGTGACTGATAAAAATTTATTTGATCTGCATGCACAGTTTGGAGCAAACAAGAGTGTATGCTAGTCCCTTCTTTCCCAGAACAGCATTGCTCTCTTATTCTGATGCTCACACCTACTCTCAAAACTAACACATATACCATTCATTATAAAGATGCAGTTATGTTCCAGGGGGGCCTGGGTGGCCCAGTGGGTTAAAGCCTCTGCCTTCGGCTCAGGTCATGGTCTCGGGGTCCTGAGATCGAGCCCCACATGAGGCTCTCTGCTCTGCAGGGAGCCTTCTCTCCCCGCCTCACCTGCCTCTCTGCCTATTTGTGATCTCTGTCAAGTAAATAAAATCTTTTATTTGAAAAGATGCAGTTATGTTCCAAAGACAATAACCTTTTTGTTAAACTACACATCTTATCGTCATGTCATCAGTCATGGACAGTGGTTTCCATGTGTGGGTTGTTACTAAGGTTTTGATGGTTTTATTCTATTTACTTATGTAGTAAGTATTTCTGACCAAATTATATTAAGTCATTTAGCCTATCCTGCATTCTCTTCTGAAGAAAAAATAATATACAGAAAGAAAATGAAATGGTCCAGGTGACTACCTTTTCTAAGAAAATTGCAAACTGTACCAAAAAATCTGAATATTCATTTATGAAATACAGTAGAGATATTGTCTACTAAGAAGTATTCCTCAGTCTTTTGTTGAAATAGAAAAAAATTTTCTTATATCTTTTCCTCTATACTGTTCATATGATTATCTGTGATGCTTTTTCTGCCTCTCAGCTCCCACTGGGAACATCATATCTGTGTCTCCCCCTACACCCTCTTCTCTAATTACAGGTAAAATTCCTCTGCTTTGATAAAGACTTCTCAAGTAATAGTAAGGACAGTCCTTACATCTTGAGGACCTATTTATAGAGTGCAAACAGCACTGTGTTATATTGTTTGTAAACTTACAAATAATTCTTCCATTTTGGCATTATTATTTCTATTTCTCAAATTAGAAAACTAAGGTCTGGAACAATGAAATATCTTACCAAAATTCATATACCATAATTTATGTTAATTTCTACTCTGGTATTAACCTCTTCTACCTTCTAGAACACTATTTGCTTACATGTTCTAATCCACTTAAGCTCTGAGCTCCCTTGAATATAAAAAATATGTCTTATTCATATTTCTGCCACTGTCATGCCTTATTTAGAACCTGAAATTCAGTAAATGTTTAACACATATGATGAATATTGGGGCACCTGGGTCACTCAGTTAAAGCCTCTGCCTTCGGCTCGGGTCGTGATCCCAGGGTCCTGGGATAGAGTCCCATATTGGGTTCTCTGCTTGGCAGGGAGCCTGCTTCCCCCCTCTCTCTCTCCCTGCCTCTCTGCCTACTCGTGATCTCTGTCAAATAAATAAATAAAATCTTTTAAAAAATTAACACATATGATGAATATAAATAGAAGAACATAAAATATTATTATAAATCTTTTTATTATAAGTCTAAGTGACTTTGTCACTGCAAAGACATGTTAAAATATTTCATACCCTTATGTTAATATGTATTATCTTATTAATATAAATATTGTTCTTGCTTATTAATATGTAAATTTAGTTTTCTGAATTTTAGAATCAGCTAAAAAAAAAAAGAAAACAAACACTCATTATTACTTCAGACTGAGTAAAATCCTCAAAGCATCAAGGGCTTATGCATCCAGCTGGAAGGTCAGTTAAAGCTCTGCTCTTTGAAGAAACTTGAGAAAAGCTTACAGTGTAATCCTATGAGTATGATATTGTAGTTGCCATAAAAACTGTTTGAAGAATAAAATTTTAAGGGATTTTTGAGAAACAGTACTGAGTTGGGTGATACATATTTTTTCTGTTCTATTGAAAAATAAAACTTCACTTCAGGGAAAAACTCAAATTAACACTCTCTTACTCTTTTTGCTAGCTAGGGTCCATCTTTACTATAATCCTACGGTTCATGCTCAGTTCTGCCTAAATATAACTACAATGTCCTCAAGCCACTGCAAAAGTACTTTTCCAATTTTCGAATAATGGTGTAAGAAAATATGATAAGAACATAGAAACAATGTCCCATATAAATTGGCTTATTTCTAAACACACTATTCTAAACTAATTAAATGAATAAAGCCTGACTGGATATTTCATCACATGTATATTGTATTTTTCCATTTAAGTAGAAATAATTTTACTCTTGAATTATTTTTGTACTGGCTGTGATGTTCTCTGTTTCACTCATTTTGCTATGGACAGTGGGAATTGTCAAAGATGTTCAATCCCTGATTTTAAGAAGTAGCCAATTTTCAGGAGAAAATATGTGCAATGATTAAGAGCAATGCAAGTTAGTGTATATATTCAGGGATTTCGTGTTTTGTAAGTAGTCAGGGTTTACCAAGCCCTGAGAAATACATTAATTTGAACATTTGTTCTGCTTGTAGGAAAGTGTGTGTGTGTGTGTGTGTGTGTGTGTGTGTGTTTCCTTTTATAGCACAAATTATTTTTATTGTGACTCTGATGAAATCCTGTAATTGCTAAAATGATGAATCACATCTATTATGCCTTTGATACAGTGAAATTTAACCTAAAGTTTCTCTCTAGTTCACTGAATTATACTTGGAATATAATGTCTAGTAAACCAGACTTTCACAAACTTCTCGTGTATATGATAACCAACCTGGGAAATTCTTAGAAAAGTATAGATTCTTAGGATTTATTCTCAAAGATTCTAATTTTTTGGCTTTGGGTTCATCCCCACGAGGGACTCTGATAGAGCTGACCAGTAGAGAACTTCTTGAGAACACTACAGGATGCCATCAGGTAAAAGCAGAGTGCTGGTGTTTTTTTTGTTTTGTTTTATGCACTGTGTGTGTGTGTGTGTGTGTGAGAGAGTCTCCAGAACCTTGCACAGTTCTTTTTCTAAGAAAAAGAATGTGATTACATTAGACAGCAGCTTCATTTATTAACAAAGTGTTCATTTAGTAATGGTGAACTTCCCATTGTTTATGTATGACATTGTAATGTTTGTTGTGGCAATATGGATTAGATCCTAGAAATATGTAAGAGAAGAAAGCATGTCATGAGAAAATGTTAGTAGAGTGTGGTAAATGTATAGAGGCATAGGATGGAGGGGACACGGGAAAGATCATAATTTTTCATACTGGGGTCAGATAGGTGACCTTCTGGAGTAATGGACACCTATGGTGAAACATGAAGGAGAAACTGGACTCAGTGCAACAAGGAATACTGGTTGAAGGTGTTTCTATCAGAAAAAGGAGCAAGGAAAAAAGTGAGGAGACAGCATTGTTGCTGTGGCAGAACCACAAGGAGGAAGAAGCTAGTTGGTTTTGTAGGAAGGAGGATTCAGAATGAGGAGCAATGTGGTGGGGAATACCACCAGAGGGAGGCCAGGCTTGATCACCACATGGTGGGACAAATGATAAACGTGAGCTAGAAGATTTCTTTGTATCTCATAGGGACACCCAAATTGCCCTGGAAATTTATTGTATTTGAAACAACAGTATAGTTCTGGTGAAGCTACATGCAGTAGCTGTCTTGACCAGCATTTATTTTCTTTACCTGGGGCACCTTGGGAAGGAAGAAAAGATGGCAGATGACTCAATCTCCATCACCTGAAGTCAAGGTTAAAAGACAAGTGATCTTGCTAGGAGGAAAACTTTATCTCTGAAATGCCATTAGCAGAATGTCTCTATTAACAATTGCCTATAATAAAGAGAACCCGGTATCTGTGGATTCATAAGGCGCATCTCCCTGGAGAAGCTCCTGGAACTATATAACTCCGTAGGATACAAACTGGAGACATTTGCAAACTCAGACTCTCCTCCTGCCATAGCCTTCCTTGGAGACCTCATCTCTTATTCTGGGATAGAGGACACATTTTTGTAGTGAGACAACAGGACCTGGGTGGCTACTCTTGATGTCTAGACTTGCCTCCACTTCATGGGAATCTATTGATTGCCTAAACACAGGAAATTATTAGTAAAGCCTGGTACTAGGCAAGATGTTTGGTTGTATTAGTCTGGTTTGACAATTCAATTATTTGCATGCCTTAAGAGCTAGGTAGCAAAATTAATGTGGAATGATATAATAAATTGTTCTTGGAAAGAAAAATAGGGACACATATTGAGAAAAATAAATATTGTATGTGCCATGCTGAAATTTCCCTGGTCATCAAGAAAGGAAGAGGGGCTAGGTAATATTCATTTTTTTGTCATATTAAAACAGGATAAACTAGAAACACTTTTGGGGGATGGGACAAAGAAGTAAAGACAAAACTATTTATCTTCTATTCCTGATTACTAATCACAAATTTCATTCTCTAATTAAATAATAACTAGAAAAGCCACATAAAAAGGTATATCTTAAATAGGATTTATAGCCAACTTTATCTGCAAGGAAATCTCAGGGAAGAACTTGAGAATTGAAATAAAGGTGGAATAACAAAGATGAAATCCTTTTTGCCCTAGGAAGCTGTTTTCTCAGAATCACAAAGAAAATTTAGGATACCAAGTTTTAATTCCTGCACACTTGTGGTATAGCCTACACAACTGGTCAGCTATTACAAATAAACTACGTGGTTTATGACCTATGTCACTTCAATTATTCTATGTGATGTCCATTGCTTTATAGACAGGATCAGTGAATTGGGATAAAATGGAGCTCATTCTGCTGGTAAAGTGACTTCTGTAAACTAGCTTGTATACTTGGTAGTTACGGAAGCCTACTTCACTGCTTGTTCTTCTTGACCCTTTCGGTGTCCAAAGGAGATAAGGTTATGTCCAAAGTGGGTAAATAGAATATAGATTATGTGGTATCATTTAAAAAAATACAATTAAAGGGTCCCTGGGTGGCTCAGTTGGTTAAGCAACTGCTTTCAACTCAGGTCATGATCCTGGAGTCCCAGGATTGAGTCCTACATCGGGCTCCCTGCTCGCTGGGGAGTCTGCTTCTCCCTCTGACCCTCTCCTCTCTCATACTCTCTCTCTCTCAAATAAAATAAATAAAATCTTAAAAAAATATAATTAGAGAAGAAGTAATGCTATGAATCTTCATGGCCTGAGGTCTTATAACACCCCAAGATACAAGCATAATGTAGACAAAGTTTTTCCAAAGTAAGCCATGAAGTTGTTCTGGCAAGGAAGAAGAAAAGGAAAAAAAAAAAAGTGAAAAAGAACTAATAGAATGATATGTAAATCTGTAGAGTTAAATCAAGATCTTAAAAATCAGTTCTCTGCTGTATTGAGATCTAGTGGAATTCTCTAAATACAGAGATACTGTGATAGTCCCTAATCTTAGCAGGATGAGAGGTATTCGATTCTCCTCTGAATACAAATAGATCATAGGGAAAGGAAAGCTATGAATCAGTAAATAAAGTTAAAGAAAAAATAGGGAAGAAAAGTGATTTCCCAATCATTTCAGGCTCTTCCTACAAACACATGATAGCAAAGTATAACATAGAGCCTAAAGATGCGGTGCAATTAAATAAAAGGCAAGACCTTTTAAAGTTAACCACTGATACTTTGTGCTGGAAGAGGGAGGTAATGAAACTCCATTTGTACAAAATATATCAATGTCTACACCGACATTTTTTGTTATGCTTATTTCTACACTGAGACATCTATTTGTGAAAAAAAAATGAATCAAGCAGAGAGCTTTCAGATATTACATGCAGCCTGGGAAACAATTCTATTTAAAAACCATTCTCATTTTAGCTATTTGCCAAAAGAATTTATGGCTCTAAGTAGACAAAATTTCTTGTTGTTGTAATATCAACTATCAACCTAGACTATAAAAAACTGAATCTTTAATCATTGGTTTTAATATAGGTAAATGGACAAACACTGTAAAAATTGCATTTTAGAAATAATTGACTTATTTTTGGAAGTTAATTATTTAAAAAAAGTTTGTTTTCTAGATATTCCTTTTTTTGTTTTAGCTAAATGACCCCTTAGCTAAAATGACCCCTCCTTCCCCCCTTCCTTCTTCCTTTCCTTTTCCCCCTTCCTTCCCTCTCTCCCTCTCTTGCTTCCTTCCTCCCCTCCTTCCCTTTCTTTCTTAAAACAACATTAACATCTGTCATTATTATTATTATGAAAGATCAATATTTAATCCAATAATATTTACTATGTCACCAAGAAAATTAGATTCCAGCATATAAAGTAACATTTTTCATAGTAGCGCAGTGAAGAAATAACAGAGACAAGAGTAACTGATTATTTTAGAGTAACTGGAATGGTTATTAATTATTTATTTTGAGGGACAGGAATTCCTTTTTCATATAGTTTTTAGAACCACATAATGATCAATATGGGAAAAAATGAGCCTATTGCTTCATAGTCTCATCTGATTTTAGCCCAAATATAATATTACTCATGGTTTTACCCTGTTGATTATTGCTCTCCACCTCTTTTCTTATGTGTTTCAATTGAAAGTATTAATATAATATTGATTACTCAAGATTACTCAAGGAATTTATTTTGAGGTATACTTTGATGTAATTACTAAATAAAGAAAAAAATTTAAACATATTGAAGATATATATATATATATAAAAGTTACTACATATAAAATATAAAAGTTACTACATATATAATTATGAAAGTTATATAAAGGTTATATATATAAAAGTTACTACATGTGTAGTCAATTCCAAAATAAGTGCTTCCATAGAACACTACCATTGGGTTCTTTACATATGGGTTCACTACATATGAATTCACTACATATGGGTTCTTTAGCTGACCAAATGAAGACTTTTTTAGAGGAGATTTGTTGTAATATGTTTCTCTAACAAATAGTGTAAGGTATAGTTTTTTTGCAGCTTGATCAATGGCCTTCCATGAATCATACAAACTAAATTTTAGTGAGAGCAGAAAGAAATAATGCTCTCAGTATTTCATGATATCAGTAGCCTAAGACTTTTAACACTGTTTGCTTCACAAAGTTAAGTAATTTCATCATTTTTATTTTATTTGGATGAATGCAAGCTTTAATTCTTCAATTCCATTTCAACCTTCTAAAAACTTTTACTGAGCACTTAAGTTCCAATCCTATATATCTTAATTAATGAAAACCATTCAATAATCTTGCTCTATTAGAGTCTCTGCAATATAGGAAATCAAGAAACAAGTTCCTCCATGAAATTGGGATTCTAGAGATGAGTGCATAAGATAAATGGGCTTGTTTTTAACTGTTTCAGCTACAACAATTTCCTATTTAAAAAAGCCAGAAGTGAATCCCATTATTTTATATATCTTTACCATAAAATCATTTGATTCATCCTCTTTATAAGAAAATATATAAGTGTGTGTGTGTGTGTGTGTGTGTGTGTATCTGTGTGCGCGCGTGCACGCGTGCACTCAAACAGTTGCATTGGTTTGAGATTTAGGTATTAGTTTTTTAGAATTCAAATCCAGGGAGACTGGTTTTGCAGTTGTGGGCTTGGACAAACCCACTGTCCCATGTCTGACTTATCCTCCCCAGTTGGAACTTCTGCATTACAGTAAATATCTGACAAAATGGGGAGAAGGTTAGGGCCTGTAGAAAATGCTTAGTCCAAGCTTTTGAGAGAAGACATTCCAGCATGCCTAGATGTTAATTTATATTGCCACAAATATTTGGCATTACCTTGTTTTTATAACTTTTATTATATAATAAATTACTCAGAATAACTTCCTTTTTAAAAACTAAGCCATATAATTTAATGGACACAATACATTCAATATATTCCCAATATACAGAGGTGCCCACTGAAGTTGGACTCTTACTGTCCCTCAGAAACTGGGAGACAGGGGAGTATCTCTCTTTGTATTTCAAATAATTCCCTATATATGTGTTCAAGAGTTATGGCTTAAGATTGAATAGTTCAGCTATTTTATCTGAGTAACTATTCACAAAAGAAATCACTTAAGTAGTTCCACTCTAATTCTATGTTAAAATAAAATTTTTGAAAATTCAAATGTGATCTTGAAGTGAAGACAAATGCAATGACTGGGATTTTCTATGCAAAATTATACTCTTGACTGATAGTACAAAGTTGGGAAAGAAGTAAGAAACTTCACTGGATAGAATAAAAAATACAGAATTCAACTATTTTCTTCCCTCTACATTTTGTCCCCACAGTACCTCAATTCTTTCTGTGTTATCTGTAGCTGGTTTGTGTGGGGTCACAATGACCATCATGATGGTTGAATGTTTTCAGTAAAAAATGACTTTTTATTGATTTGTTTAATATGGCCTTTTTATCTTTCTGACCAATGTGAGAAAATAATCCTTATATCTCCTCCATTTGCAATAGCCAAAAGCAGAACTCTAAAACAAATGTTACTGAGTTTATCTGAAATCTAATTGCAATAACAACAATTTTTAATCCCTTAAAATAATTCTTTCATCTTAGAAGGTAATTAGCTTAGTGAACTCAGTATTCTCAAAGGGCTATGGATAGTAAAAAGCCTATAGCTTGAGAATATCTTTTTTGTGTGCTGCAGAGAATGGAGTGAGCCATCAATTAAGATAAGACAGAACAATTTAAAATAGGAATCTGGAAATTCTAAAAAGTTTAATAAAATCATGCACGTCCCTATAATTTATGGATGAGACCATCTTCTTCATGGCAATGATAATTTAGAAATATCTGAAAAATGTATTGATAAAGAAATGGTAAATTCAAGAAGAAAATGCAAATATCTTAACCATCCAGTTCTAGAAGGACCTAGTATAAGAAGGCAAACACAATTAATAAGAACTAAGATTTATTTTCTTAGGCTGAACATACTTACACTTTATATTTACTGTTATACTCTGTAATCACCTGTCTATAATTAACATTCAAATACATGCACTAAGACACATGCATTGTATTTTGAAACACTAATCTATGATAAAATATTTTTAAATGAGTTTAAACATAAAATAAAAGCTTATGCTTACCATATATTCATAAATTGAGATTTATTTTTAGGGAGTAGGAACTGAAATAAATTAGGGGAGAGAAAAGAAGTGAAAACAATACATTTTTAACTTGTCAAATTCTGGTATTTTGGTAAATGCCATTGTTAAATGCACTTTTTGGAATTTTGTCTCCTACAAAAAAAAGACTATATATAACAACGCAATACTGTATTAAACATAAAATATTTTAACATTTGTATTATAATTTAAAATTTTTAAAGTACCCTATGTGCTAAGCATTTCTGTTGTTATTTTCTGGTGTTTCCTTGACAGAGAATTTTCCTCCCAAGTATTCCAAACAGTTTCTGTGAATCTATCATTTCTCTACCTCTCTTTATCTCTTCCTCCATGTTTACCCCTTCTCATTTTGAGTTGCTCAAGAATGGAAATTAGTATAGGATAGTGTTGGGGAGTTAGAATCAAAACCAAAATCTTCTCTCCCTTCCTGGAAATCTTCTCCACAATGGTAGTAGAGACAACACTTTTATTGTTGAATAAGCATTAAGCCAAAATGTAATGCCCACAACAGGCAATCTGCTAAGAAATTGCAAAGAAAGAAGTTCACCCACTTTATATGGCCAAGCAGATACAGCCCATTACATGTGTTTTCAAGATAAACAATAACTAGCCCTCAAGTAAGAGGACTTGACATAACATTTTTCACATAGTGTGTCCTCACTTCACCTGTCAATTGAGGTGACCATTTGTGTTAATTAATTGACTTTATCTAGAGGAAAAACAAACTGTTCATGTCTTTGTGAAAGGAGGTATTTTTGCAACTTGGAGAGAGGTGCCCACTGAAGTTGGACTCTTACTGTCCCTCAGAAACTGGGAGACAGGGGAGTATCTCTCTTTGTATTTCAAAGAGATGTTCCAAAATCATTGAGAAAGACATTCCTGGGTCATAAATGTGACAGAAGGCCAATCTAGTCTTACTAGAGACTTACTAGAGAAAGTACTTAGAAATTTTCCAAAGTAAATGCTCAAAGGAAAAGGAGGGAGTGCAGGGAAAACTCTTCCCTTATTTTCAACAGAAAGAACTAAGCCTCTTTTTTAAAAAATATTTTATTTATTCATTTGAGAGAGAGACACAGAGAAAGCACAAGCAGGGAGAGGGGCAGAGGAAGAAGCAGACTCCCCACTGACCTGGAAACCTGACAGGGGGCTCCATGTGAAGTTTGATCCCAGGACTTGGAGATCATGGCCTGAGCCCAAGGCAGATGCTTAACCATCTGAGCCACCCAAGCACCACAAGCCTCTTATTTTTAGTTTGCCTTTTTCCTTAAAATAGAAACACAGGAACATGATGTCTTTGAATTTTAAGAATATTTTCACATGATGATTTGCCATTATTTCCTTCAAAATGTAAAATGTTTCTCCTGAATGATCATGCTGTTTTTTTAATACTTCTCCCTTACTTATTTTGCGACAAGACAAGAAGCAGAATAAGTTAAAAGTAATTAATAAAATATAATTTCTGGTTCAAAATTTACCCTTTGCCTTATATTTTATTATAATTTTAATCAGTTATGTTTGATTTTAGGCATGTAAGAAAGTAAGCTAATATAAAAATTCAAATAAAAATCTCAGTATTACACAGTATTTCATCAGAGTCACATTAATCATAGTTCATGTTAAACCCCTAGATGCTGTAGAGTAACTTTCTGAATAATGACTATCCTTCAGGGTTATCAATTATTAAAATGGAAGTCTTTTTTAGATGAGCGGTCTATTGCATTCCTAGGTCCATTGATTTCATTGGACGCATTTTAGTAAACAAGGTTCAGTTAAACACTTTTGGATACTTTTTCAAAATATTCTCATTGAATACACAGGTATCTTGAAATTATCTTTGACCCAAAAGTTGTGTGACTTGGTAATTACCTTCCATTCAGAACTCGTTCTCGCCTGTGTTTAGAGTTACTGATGCTTGCAATATTCATATATGGGACAGAAATCTGAATTAAGAGCTGTAGAAAACATAATACAGTAGCCTTCTGGATCACAAGAAATATGAATAAGTTGTATCATCTACATGAATGCAAACTGTTGTGCCACAAGACTAAAATAGATATGAAACTCAATAGCAGAACCATTTGATGTGATGTTATTGCTCAGTGAAATAGAAATACTCTAACAATCTATCTGTTAAGAATTATACACAATGCCATGTTTTAAATGGTCTATGTCTTGCTTTACTTTAGATTATTTGGAAAATAAAATAGTAATTTAACAATATAAATAGAAATATGTTTTGATAACTTAGTCCAGTTTTTTTTAAAAAAATTGCACTTTTTTTGCTTTGTCAGTTGATTAATCTACTTCTCAATGGCAATCACTAACGAATCCATATTAATTTCATTAACAACTACTGAAAACACACTGGCCTCCCCTTGTAGTCAAAATAATAAATGTCTGACTCTTGCATCCCTCTTTTGTTTAGTTGAAATATTGTTGATACACAATGATAGGCTAGTTTCAGGTGTACTACATAGTGATTCCACAGCTCTACACAATAGCTATGCTCACCTCAAGTGTAGCTACCATCAGTCCCCATAACACTATTACAATGCCATTGACTACTTTCCCTATGCTTTACTTTTTATCTCCATGACATTCATTCCATAAGTGGAAGACTGTACCGCCCACTCCCCTTCACCCATTTTGCACATCCCCCCATCCCTACCACGCCTTTGATAACCATCAGTTCTCTGTATTTATGGGTCTGTTTCTGCATTTTGTTTATTCATTTGTTTTGTTTTTTGGATTCCACATATAAGTGAAATCATGTGGTATTTGTCTTTCTCTGTCTGACTTATTTCACTTAACGTAATACACTCTAGGTCTATGCATGCTGTTGCAAATGGCAAGATTTCATTTTTTAATGGCTGAGTTATATTCTATTGTGTATATACACCACAACTTCATTTTTTTAAAAGATTTTATTTATTTATTAGAGAGAGAGAGAGCACAGAGAGAGAGTGAGTGGGAGGAGCAACTCCCACTGAGCAGAGACCCCAATGTGGGGCTTGATCCCAGGACCCTGGGATCATGACCTGAGCCAAAGGCAGGCACTTAACAGACTAGGCCACCCAGTGCCCCTTCATCACACTTTTTTATTCATGAATCTGTTGGTGGATACTTGGGCAGCTTCCATATCTTAGCTATTGTAAATAATGTTGCAATAAAAACAGGGGTGCATGTATCATTTTAAATCAATGTTTTCATGGATTTTTGTTTTGAGAGGATGGTAAATGTCCAACAGTGGAATTAATGGATCATATAAAATTTCTATTTTTAATATTTTGAGGACCTCAGTTTTTTTTTTAATATTTTATTTATTTATTTGAGAGAGAGGCAGTGAGAGAGAGCATGAGCGAGGAGAAGGTCAGAGGGAGAAGCACACTCCCCGTGGAGCTGGGAGCCCGATGTGGGACTCGATCCTGGGACTCCGGGATCATGACCTGAGCAGAAGGCAGTCATCCAACCAACTGAGCCACCCAGGCGTCCCAAGGACCTCAGTTTTTTTTCAGAGTGGTTGCACCAGTTTACATTCCCACCAATAGTGCACAAGGTTCCTTTTTCTCCAAATCCTTGTCAACACTTGGTATATATGTATGTAATTACGTATGTATGTATTTTTTTTAGTACTAGCCATTCTGACAGGTATGATGTGATATCTTATTATGGTTTTTTTTTATAAAGATTTTATTTATTTATTCGACAGACAAAGATCACAAGTAGGCAGAGAGGCAGGCAGAGAGAGGAGGAAGCAGGCTCCCTGCGGAGCAGAGAGCCCAACGCAGGGCTTGATCCCAGGACTCTGGGATCATGACCCGAGCCGAAAGCAGAGGCTTTAACCCACTGAGCCACCCAAGGCGCCCCTCTTATTATGGTTTTGATTTGGATTTCCCTGATGATTAGTGACCTTGAGCGTCTCTTCATGAACCTGTTGGCTATGTGTTTGTCTTCTTTGGAAAAATGTCTATTCAGGTCCTCTGCCCAGTTTTTAAATTGGATTGTCTGGGTTCATATGTGTGTGTGCGTGTGTGTGTGTGTAGGTGTACACATGTGTGTGTTGAGTTATGTAAGTTCTTTATATATTTTGGTATTTGTAAATATCTTCTCTCATTTGTGAATATCTTCTCCCATTTTGTAGGTTGCCTTTTCATTTTATTGTTTTCTTTGCTGTGCAAAAGCCTTTTATTTTGGTGTAGCCTCTATCTCTTTTTAATTGCATTTTGCCCCATTTCACCAGAGAACCTTTCCTCTTGATCTTTCATATTTCATATTTTTCATTTCATATAATTTTGCTCAAAAAATTTTAATTACTAAGGACACCTATATTTATGTATATATATATATATATATATATATATATATATATATATATATATATTTATTTATTCTTAACTCATCAGTTTAAGCCTGTTTCTGGGTAGTAGTTCTCTATGGTCACAGCAAGGTCTAGAAAATCCAGAAGATTTTCTCTCACACAGTTTCTATCCTTGAATTCTCTTTACTAATTGCAAGTCAATCACAATGGTGGCAAACACAAGACAGGGTTATACAAGAGCATTCCCTGCAAAAACGTTCATGTAATTTTATATATTTTTGTAGTGACGTAATATGTTTCCAAGATATGTCATGTGGTTTCCCCATTATCAAACGAATTAAAGAGATAAGTGTTTTGATTAAAAGCAAAAGGAAGGGGCACTTGGGTGGCTCAGCTGGTTGTGTCTGACTCTTGGTTTCAGCTCAGGTCATGATCTCAGGATTGTGAGACCAAGCCCCGTGTCAGGCTCTGTGCCCAATGGGGAGTCTGCCTGAGATTCCTTTTCCATCTTTCTCTCTGCATCTCCTGCTCATGCTCTTATCTCTCTCCAATAAATAAATAAATAAATAAATCTTTAAAATAAATAAATAAATAAGGAAATAGGTTGAATTTCATACAGTTTCCCCACACTCATTCTAACTTCCACTGTCCTGAGACATCTATATGAAACTAGGTTGTTTTCTGCAGAAAACACATTGTAACAACTGATAGAGATTTACAAGATGTTAATACTAGAATTTCCACTAAGTATGAATATCACCAGTAATTTCAAGGCAGCAGCATTAGGATAGAAGAGGATTGCAAAAATTCTTTAGTGTGGTAAATCTGACTTAATATATATTATTGAGTTAAAATTAGAGAGAGCACACCTTTTCCTTTATTCTTAAGAACACCATATTTGATAGTTTGAGAATCACCTTCGAAGAGAATAAACTATTAAAGGAACAGATGAAAATTTTTACTTGAGTGTCATATGATGTAAAATAAATGAAACAAAAGAGTACTAAAAGTGGTAAGTGTACTTTTCTATTTGAATCTCTTTTCAAGATAATGAGCCACATTTTTAGTGCAAATTTATTTTTTATTTATTTTAACTCTATCTTCAAATTAACTCCTTTAAGTTGCTTTCAGTGCTCTTGTACCTAGTTTTCTATGATTTACGGAACATGCATATCACTATTTATCCATATCCCTTGGAAAGTAACATAATTAACACATATCGTTCAGTTTTCAGTTTCACAGTTCAAGGTATCAAAATTTGGCGGGAGCTCCCAAATAAATGAAAGCTTCTACATTTCTCCAGTTGGCTTATATATGCTTTCTCAGCTCTGCAGTAAATTCATCAGAGTGTAGAATTCACAGTAATCCATTTTGTTTAGACTGCAGAAGTACTCAGAAAAATATTTCATGGACTTCATATGGGGCTGTATCTGTTTTTCTCGCTATTTCAAGGAACACCCAACAATGTAATGATTTTAAACGGCAGCCCCTTAGATTACTCATGAGTCCATTAGTCAGTTGGGCAGTTCTTTGGATGTAAATGAGCCTCAGCTAATATCTGCTAGATTCATTTATGGCATTTGTGGCCAGTTGGCAGAATACAGGTCTAATATGGCCTCCCTCATGTTAATGATTGGTTGGCAATCATTGGGCATGATAAGGATGATGGAGCCCTGTATCTTCATCCAGCTGTATCTCTCAAGCCTTTCACGTAGTTGCAATAGGATTCTGAAGAAAAAACCAAAACTATGCACTACTTCTTGAGGCCAAACTCAGAGCTGGTACATCATCACTTGTGCTGCATTCCATTGCCCAAGGCAAGTTACAAGCCTAGTCCTCATGCAATGCATGGAATAATATAAATACCCACTTGAGAGGAACTGCAAAGTCTAATTGCAAAGGGTAACAAAAGGAGGGAAATGACTGCAGCCATCTTTGAAGTAAGCTATGATGAGGATTGAGACATCTTTCAGTAATTATTGTGACTTTACAAATCAGTGGACAGCATTAGAAAATTCATAGGATTACTTTTGAAACAATGCCAAATTATAGTACAAGATCAAAACTAGATTGAGCACATGTTTTGACACAGAGATTTAAAGACAGATAAATTCCTTGAAGTGAACCCATTTTCTTTCCATTTATAAGTAGAAATTCAGAAAAATGTTGGTGAGTTTTTCATTTATGCATTAAAATGTATCTTTTATTATTTGACCACATTCATTTATGATCTTCAGATATTGTATAAGTGCTTTCTGAAAAAGGAACTTAAGTGTTATGTGGTCATGTGGAGAACAAAGTATTTTGATTGTAAAAGGAAGCCATGACAATGAATTTCCTGATTACAAAGAAATCAAATAATATTAGAAAAATGCACTTAGTTTTATGTGCCATTTATTTTGATACTTCACTAACAGAATACTAAGTAATAATGTATATAATAAATAACAAGCAGTTAGCTTTTAAGAAATTTATATAATGTTAGGCTGATTTAGTATCTTTTTTATAATGCAGAATTTTCTTAAGGTTTTGTCCTTGAACAAGAATCTTTCAAAATATTTTTAACATCATTATACCTCATAACTCTCTACAATACTGAAAAAATTTTAATATCGGTCTCTTTAGAACCATAAAAAAAACCCTACTAATTATAACACAACTACTTTGAATTTCATGGCTAGAAAAATACACAGAACTTGTTTGTGGAATGATTTAGATATCTAGTAAATAGACAGTTTTAAGATTTTTTTTTCACATTTTGAATAACAATTTGGACAGGGGAAAATAAGTGGAAAGGACATAATTTTAAAATAATTGTTATCTATACATAGGGAGCTCATGCATAGAATAGAAATATGATAGAATTGAAGTTTTTGCATTAATCATTTATATACTAGTTTTACCTCCTATAATCTCTTACTATAGTTAATAAACTCTAAATATAGATCCCTAGAGAAAGAGAGCTTGAATTAGGACAGAGATAACAATTTCATGCTGCAATTCTGCTTTTTCTTTATGTGAGTATTTTTAAGAGTCATTAGACTTGTCACTAAATGGTAATAACAAGACATATTATTGTTAGTATGTTTGCTGCATTTTACTTTATGGATCACTGCGAAAAAATTTTTCTATGCCTGGGCAGACTGGGGGAGGTTAAAGAGCATGGGGGATGGCAAAGAGAAAAACTAATATGTTGTAGAAAATAATTACCTTGCAAGATATAATATTTAAATAAAATATTAGACTATTAGTTATTTATTAGTTATCCTGACAAAGGGAAATAAAATATTACCAGGTGCTACCATTTATGAAGTTCCCTTGCATAAAAGATATGTACATACTTTATTCTATAAACATCATCTAACTAAAACAAACAAAAATCAACTCTCTCCAAATTTTGAAGTAGTTTTATTGGTGGCAACCATTGCAGTTGAATTTAGCAGCTTAGCTGCATTCACATATGCAGGACAATATATTACTCTTAGGTTTTACATGTATGGAATGACTTATAAAAAAAACTCTTGTTTATACGAAACTTTGTTATTCCTAATTGCCATGCAGTAATGTAATGAGGATATGTATTACACAGATAGTCAGATTTCATTTTCATAGATTAATCAAAGAGTAAATATTCTATACATAAATACTTAGGTTCATAATTATTTGTTACTGAAGAATATTTATTGCTCATTCCTAAATTTATTTGAAAAAGAAAGACTACATAATAAAGTTCTAAGCAATGTCATCAATATAATACAAATTAATAGAATTCCAATTTAAAAAGATATCTGAAAATAGAATGAGACAGATACCTGGGTGGCTCAGTTAGTTGACCACTGGACACTGAATTCTGGCTTGGGTCATGATCTCAGGGTCCTTGGGATTGAGCTTCATGTTGGTGTTGGGCTCAGTGGGGAGTTTCCTTGAAGATTCTCTCCCTCTCCCTCTGCTCCTCCCCCTGCTGGTGTGTGCATCCTCTCTCTGTCTCTTTCTCTCAAATAAATACATAAATCTTTAAAAAAATGAAACTAGAAAGGGACATAATATTTGTAAATAGTATTAATTAGGCACTAGACCTTTATTAGACATTAAAGTGAAGTAGGGTTACCTCTGTGTGTTTTGATATGAAAAATTATGGAAGACTTAATAATTTTTAAAAGCAGGATATGGAAAGGTTGGTATAATATCATTCATACTAACAAATACTTATAAAATATTTATAATGGGGACGCCTGAGTGGCTCAGTTGGTTAAGTGGCTGCCTTCGGCTCAGGTCATGATCCCAGCGTCCTAGGATCGAGTCCCGCATCGGGCTCCTTGCTCAGCAGGGAGCCTGCTTCTCCCTCTGCCTCTGCCTGCCACTCTGTCTGCCTGTGCTTGCTCTCTCGCTTGCGTGCATGTGCGCGCGCTCTCTCTCTCTGACAAAAAAATAAATAAAATCTTTAAAAAAATATATTTATAATGTGGCAGGTCAGTATTCTAGGCACTAGGGATATAATGGTGACTATAATAGAAAAAATCTTGCTGTCATGAAGTTTACAGTCTAGGTTATTTGCAAGAATTAAGATTATAAACTGAAATATTATATGACATATATATATAAGCATACTTTAAAATGAATTATCAATGTAATACATGAACATCTTTAAAATTTTTAATGTTACCTATACAGAACCAAGTAAGATTTGTTTATAAATACCTTAAGATGCAAACACTTTAAAATTTGTGAGCTGTCCCATCTGGTGTTTCTCTCTATATATCTAAATCATATATTTATACATTTCCTTGACTTTTTATAAAATGTGTTATAATATTTGCCTATATATTTTTTTTATTTCTACTTTCTTCATCCATTCATTCTTTAATCCACTCCAGACAATCTTTCTTCTCAACCAAGATGCCAACATGGCATCTGCCAACTTACCAATGATCTTCACTTTGCTATACCAAATGTTTAATATTCAATCTTTTACTACTTAATCTAGCCGCAGAATTTGACACAGTTGCTTGCTTCCTCCTCCTTCAAACACTTTAGCACCTCTTTCTTGGCTTACCTCCCACACGGTTGGCTTCTGTTTCCCATCTTCTTTGGTGGCACTTCCTCATCTCACTCACTATGTTGTAGTCCTCTAGGGCTCACTCCTCAAACCACTTTCCTTTACTACTTATATTGTAGATTTACATAGCTTATTGATTTATTGATTTACATAGCTTTAAATATTATCTTATTGATTTACTCTTATTGATTTACATCTTATTGATTTACATAGCTTTATTGATTTACATAGCTTTAAATATTATCTATACACTTATGGCTTCCAAATTTATATATCTAACCTAGATATTCCCCCCTCACCTACAAACTTGTGCATAAAACTGTCTAGTTGGCTTTCCAGTTTGATATCCAAAGGCATCTAACACTGAACATGTTCAAAAGTGAAAGTCTACTTTCCAGATCAAATTTGATCTTCATGTCAGTAAATGGAACTCTAATGTTCCAGTTCCCTGACACTACCCTACCCCACATACACACATTTGAAATTAGGCTTGACCATCTCTGTCTCTCACATTATCTCTTAGATAATTAGCTCTACTTCCAAACTGTACTTCAAATCATAACTATTCTTACCACCACTTCAACCCTGACCAAAGGTACCACCATCACATATCTTCTCATCTGATATTTAGCTATATAACTTCCTAATTTATTTCACTCCTTTTGCCATTACCTTCCTGTTGTATGTTCCTCATATTAACAGGCAATCAATCTGATTTAAATCTCATCATATCAACCTTCTCTCCAAAAACCCTCCAGTAGCTCTCCATCTCACTCAGAGAGAATAAAATGTCTTACAAGGCTGTACCAGCCATTTCCCTAGTGGCAACAGATGGCCCCTTCAAACTTGACCATTGACTATTTCTAGAGGTAGGGTTAAGGTTTATGGAAACCAACAATAGATTGTGCCCTTTCCTGGTTTTGTAGGTAGGATTTTCCTGGAAGCAGATTCTGAGGCTGAGTTGAGCATGCATGGTTTTATTAAGCAATGCCCTCAGAACCAGGATTAACACTTGTGAAAAGAGGAAGAAAGCAGTGTACAGTAGAGGTAAATGTCTAATTGTGGTGTGGGCTCAGAACTACCTCAGCTGACCACAAGAGCAACTCAGGAGCTAGGATGGACCTTCAGAATTGTTTGTTCTGAGTGACAGTGTCCCAGCAGTGGGGGCAACATGTTCTTTGCTGAAGGGGAATTCGGATGAAGCATAGTAGTGTCTACCAAACAATATAGATCCCTACCAACATCAGGCCTGCCAGAGCAAGAGGGGAAAGTTACTGATCCCCAGAATGGGTAGCTGTTTAGAAAGCTATTTTATAACAGCTGAGTCTCTGGTAAAGAGATGCTGTCATCCTAAACCAAATGATGAGATTGAGTCAGGAAAATAAATATGAAAATAAATATGAAAAAAATATGATAAAAATAAATATGCCTCTCTTTCCTTCCATCTTCTGACTTCTAAAGAGGTGCCCATCCCCCATTTGTCAAACTACATACAAGGAAACCTGTTAATGTAGTACATATAGGTTTGACCCCTACGTTAGAAGGCAGGGTAGAGAAGGGTTATGAGGGTCAAAATGAATATATGCTGCAAAATATTTCTACTCAATCTTGGAGGTGCCTGGGTGGCTCAGTGGGTTAAAGCCTGTGCCTTCAACTCAGGTCATGATCCTAGGATCCCGGGATCGAGCCCCGCATTGGGCTCTCTGCTCAGTAGGGAACCTGCTTCCCCTCTCTCTCTGCCTGCCTCTCTGCCTACTTGTGATGTCTGTCTGTCAAATAAATAGATAAAATCTTAAAAAAAATGTTTCTACTCAATCTTATCCTAGTATGCACCCTGATCTTATCTCCTGCTATCTTTATGGGCTTCAATAAAAGTTAATAAGCCCGCTTAGTCACAAAAGGATTCCACGGACATCAGTAACCAAAACTCTAGTCTCCTGTTCAGGATTGAGAGTTCTTGCTGCTGATTTTGTGGGAGCAGGGAAAGAATATGGCTGATAATTTCATAATTCAGCTTCCAAATTTTTCACTTAGACTATTTTGAATACCAGCCTTATACCTGGCTCTGTCTGCTCAAATCTTTTTCCATGTCATTCCAGTGCAATTATCCATCACTACAGCTATTGTTTTCTGCCAGAATAATTAGAGCTCATTGTCTTTATAGGATGGTAAACTGGGGTTCCAAGTGGTCTAGATAGAGTCCCTATCATATTTCAGCCCCTCATCTCCTACTGTCACCAGACTCAGAGCCTCTCAGGGCTTCTGAGAGGCAAATTAGGTAGCTTCTTCTTGGGTTCCCTGTCTGTTGTCACTATAGTTATTATTATTATTATTATTATTATTATTATTTGGTCTTATTTGGTTAAAGAAAAAGTTTTCCAAACAATCACTCTCCAACCTTCAAAATTATAAATTTCTTGTTCAAAATGTCTTCTCTCCTGTTAGGGACATAGCCTGTTATATTCTTTACATAATGTTAGTGCAGTTCTGGGAAAGAAAGGCATTTATAAATGCTTATGGTCTGTTTGCTATGGTTTACCAAAACCCTGCAAATTCATTAAATAAACAAACAAATAAACAAGAAAATATTAGTGTTCATTAACTGACATCCAAGGAGAAGAGCTTAGTAGAATCTGAGGAGGCAGGAGATTTTCATTTCTTATTTTTCTAAACTACTGATGGTTCTTAATTTATGCAACTATTAATTCTTATTTTAGTGACAGTTTATTTTACTGAATCAGCAGACAGGTGTTACAGGAGGATAACGTTTCATATCTTAAATACAATATATATAGGAAGATTTGTTCTCATTTCTAGATCAGTATATTTTACTTTAAGTTTTATTTCATCAATTATATCTTTATTTTTATTTTTACTACACCATATTGCCTTCTATCGTCAACTGTTCCCTCTCAGGAAAACAAAGGTCATACCAAGTAGTTTAAGAGAACCATTGCAGAGAACTGAGTACAGGTAGAAAAACAGAAAGATCAGAAGGGAATGTTGAAGCAACACAGTAACTAGTAACTCTAAAGACTGCAGTCTGGGCCAGGAAGAATAAAAGGACTAGGCAGTCTCATCATCGGCCAGCAGGGATACCAGCTGGTATAAGCCTGATTCTTGTCAGGGGTGCCAGATCAGGGCAGGACCATTAGTGACCCAGTCATCTTAGAGATGCTACCTAAGTGGGAGGAGAATACTTGGCTTTTCCTTTGCATTGCCTTATCATCTCCCAAGGGTGCTTCCCTTGGCTGAAAGTAACAGGAAGACAAAGGGCAAGGGAATCTGGGAAATGCAGAGGTGGAGAATTGATATGGGACAGGAAAAGCCCATTAGTAACCACCTTCTCTTCTCTCCTTTTCTTCTTTCACTTTACTTACAGTCTCAGAATAGCATCACACTTAAGAACTTAGAATTCCAGTACAGCTGGGCTGAAATTATTGCTCTGCTACTTACTAGTGGTGTGACTTCTGGCAAGGTGTTCAAATCTCTCAGCTCCCATTTTATTATCTTCTAATGAGTATGATTATAATACGACCTGCATTTTAGAAGCCAACACACATAAAAAGCCAACACATATAAAATTCCTGGAAGAGTGCTGGGCACAAAGATACCTTGATACATTTTAGCTATCATTATTATTATCCTTACCCTGTAAACATTAGGATAAGTCTGACAGTGGACCCAGTTCATAGGGAGGAAAGTTTGGATTCCAGGAAAGTTGAAGTCCTGTTATTTATATGGTTTTTAGTAGAGCCTCTTAGCTCTGGCCTGGTATCACATCAGGATCAACTGGGGAGCTTGTTAAAATGTTTACCTTGGACAGCATCAGGGCAAGAACACCACCGGATATAGGGGATGGGAACAAAAGTAACATTTAACAGGCATTTCTGGTAATTTTTGTGCAAAGAATATTTGAGAAACGCTGACAACGGGCTCATGATTAAACAAATCCCTTGTTTCTAATCTTCCAACTACTGAATGAACTGTAGGTATTAAGACTGTAAGTGATTACATGGGCATTTCTACTGGGATCCAGGTAACAGAGCTCACTACTGAGTTGTCTCAAATTTGGAACAGGTTTATGTTTTAACTTCGGTGCCTCTTGTAAATTTTTTTTCTCCCCCTTGGCTATTTCCACCCTTACTGAAAACAATAAAAACAGGAATACTATATTTGTGCTTTTATTAATGTCCAAGAGAGAGATAAAGTTGGCTAGCTGACCCCACAATATCTTGATAGGTTTTGTTGCTGTTGTTTTTAACAGAACACTCTTTTTAAGAGAAAAAGCATACCACATATTTTACACAAAAACTCAAATATTATGGATTCAGCAAAATCTTGTCAGGAATACTGACTCTAACATATCTGCCTGCTGAATTGGTGCTATTTGTTTTTCTTATTTGTAGGTAGGCAGCTTTTTCTTTTGTTGTGTTGTTATAGCTTCTATTTTATATTTTAAGCTTTTTATTTTAGAAATCATGGATTTTCTCTTAATTAGGCCTCGCTTAAAAATCATATTGTTACAAATCAGTTTTTTTTGTTATTATAAATGAGAAAAAATATACCAAAGAATAGTATATTTTGAGTATAAAATCATATCTATAGTGTGAAATTGCCAATATTTTCTGCTTAGTCATATACAGTGTTATCGATATTACTGCTTTCAAGGGTCATGAAAGACGATTATTTCATTATGGGAAAAATTGAACATATTAGTGGCATGATTTACCCATAAAGTATCAGACATATCAATTCAGCTAAAAGTAGAAAGCTAATAAACTGATCGAATTTCATGCTTCATTCAATTCAAATAAAATTTGTCACAACCAAAGTTAGCTTTAAGAATTCTGGCATTGGGGGTGCCTGGGTAGCTCAGTTGGTTAAGCAACTGCCTTGGGCTCAGGTCATGATCCTGGAGTCCTGGGATGGAGTCCCACATCGGGCTCCCAACTCCATGGGGAGCCTGCTTCTCCCTCTGACCTCCCCTCTCATGCTCTCTCACTCTGTCTCTCTCTCTCAAATAAATAAATAAAAAATATTAAAAAAAAACTATTAAAAAAATTCTGGCATTGAAATGATTCCAAGTCACAGTCAAATTTAAAATACTCTATGCAATGTGCATGTTGTGAGACTCTAAAAGGAATCAAGTTGAACTTAATTTCCAGGGTTTGCTTTAGTGATTATAATTTGTATTATTTCCTTGCTCTTCACTTGAAATAAGCTGGGAATAATGAGGGTACTTGGAGTTTATTCCTATTTTCCAGCATACCTAGAACTTCGTTTAACATTGTGTGTGTGTGTGTGTGTGTGTGTGTGTGTGTGTGTTTTAACCTGACCTTCCATATAACATTGACAGCTCTCAGACTAGGTTTTTTTTAAGTATTTTCCACTTGGAGTACTAAGACTTCAACACAGACTTATAGAAATGTCCTAGTGAAGAATATGATTCATGACTTTGGTACCTCTAAAGAACATAGTTATCCCACTCCCCCTTTCTCAAGGAACAATGAGGAAGATTCTGCAAAATCCTTGCTTCCTAAGGATTTCACAAACCATTAAGTCACCATGTCTCAACAACCTGTCCTTTTTCAATGCTCATACACCCTGTTATTTAACCCAGACCCTCTACAGTATCTACCTTTACCCAGGCAGTAGTCCAACTTCCTAGAAAAACTTCAGCACAAGATTCCAATCTTCTCTCTTCTCTCTGCCTTCCTTTTGTTCACAGTAAAAGAGGCACAGATGACTTTTCAAATATTTTCGACAAATATCGACATTCCTTACCACTTAATGAAACTTTTTCCCACTTCTTTTCAGAAATCTTCAGACTGAGGAAACACAAAATATTTGAGATAGAACTAATCTACTTCTAATGTCTAAAATAATATGAATCAGTCTTTCTCCTTATAAAGTTAGGAAAGCCCTTTCTTCTGCAGTCAGCACACTGTGCACTTTTCTTAAAAAATCTACTAGTTACTGTATATAATATTATGTAAAAATTTTCTGATTGATATTAAGATTTTCTACAAACTGGCCTCAATTAATTTTTCTAATCTGTGTTTCACTAATTTAATTTCTATTCCCTGAATTGTAGGGTCTCTTTCACACTTAACACTTGCATATTATTTGAGCTGACACTTTTTTTTTTTTTAACCAGGAAATCTCTTACCCTTAATCTTGGTATGTCCATGACCTAACCATACTCAGAAAATATTTAAATATGAACTCTTCTATGTTGTGTTAAGAATAAAACAAGTACTATCTACATTGTTATTGGTAATAGTATTCCAATTTACAGTTGAGAAAAGAGCTTTGAACAGTTTGCTATTATAGGGTTATTAAAAACTTTTAGTATCTGAAACATAGTAATTGTTTCCCCGCCAACTGCATGAATTCATGTGAGTGTAAATTAAACCTAAAGCACATCAGGAATATAAATCATTTTTTCTTCTTTCCATTGCAACAATTTTCCCATAGTTCAGGCCATCAGCAATTGTCATGGAGACTCCTGGCCAGTCCTTCCCATCAAACATCCACAGTGTAGCCAGAGTTATGAACGTAAAACTTAAGTATGATTGCAGCATTTCATAGTTTTAAACACTTGAGTGATTCCACATTACCGCAGTATGGAATCCAATCTATTTATGTGGTTTACAGGGCTTTGAGGATGTTTTATTCTATTAAATTCTCTCCTTCATACCTATCTCTTGAAATCTACAACTCCATTTTCACCAGACATTAGCTCTAACATTTTATGCTCCTTCACTGCTGGCCTTGGCACATTATTTCCTTAATTCAGAGCATCATTTTTCCTGGCTCCCACAGCAATCTTTGTTTAACTTATCATTTTTTATTTTGTCTCAAATCCTAGCTTAAATATCTCTTCATTTATGAATCCGTCCCTTTGGCCATAAGCCTTTCTACGTACTACAATAAGACTGTACTTCCACTCTCAAAAAATCACACTCTCTACTGTAATTAATATTTGTTCATCTGTGTCCCCCATATAGTATTGGTTCTTTAAGTCCAGATAGCATATACTGATTGTGCTTTGCTATTTCTTCACCCCTTTCAATGTGGGGGTGGGGAGTGGTGTAGTTCCTCATACCATTAAGCAAGGCTCTGATGCCAGTCGGGGGTCCTACAGTTCAACTTAATTTAGATACTGTCTACCCATACCTGGCATCGGATTCCACAGCTTGATGCCTCGGTTCTATAAGACTACCCTCTACCTCAGGGGCTATTTGCAAGCCCAAATTGTTAATCTGTGCTTCTGACCTACTGGCTACAGTTTTGGAGGTTCCCACAACTCCCTCCTCTGGTTTGATTAATTTACTGGGAGGCTCACAGAACTCAGGAAAACTACTCACTAGATTACCAGTTTTTGTTTTTGTTTTTGTTTTGTTTTGTTTTTTAACAAAGGATATTAAAGGGTACAAATCAAGAGCCAGATGAGAAACATATCGTGAGGTCCTGAACAAAGGAGCTTCTGACCTCATGAAGTTTGGGGGCTGGGAGAGTGGTGCTGAGAAGATATTGGCCTAGAAATCGTCTTTAAACCCAGGACAGAGCTCTGAATGCCTCTTTCTAGGTTCTCTTATTATCCTGCTCAATTCTCTTCGTTAGCACTTACTATATTGCATGAACAGGCTCTATTTATTGAACAACCTCCCTAAGAGATTATAAGATACTTAAGAGTTGAAAACCCATATTCAATGCCTTGGTATCCTCAACACAATGCCTAGCTTAGTGTTTTTTGAAGTGAACTCAATGAATTTCTGCATCTTTCTCTATGGTCCTTCTTTTTATTTATTTCAATTGGTGTCCTAAGGTTCTATCTTTCACTCCAAACTTGGCTATCAAAATCTATTTTTTTCTCTTCCTAAAAGATCAAACATAAATCACATATTTATTCTTGAATTTCATTTAAAGCCATCGTTATTATCTCAAGAATATTTTAAGTGTATACCTTATTTTTAATTGAGAGTAGAGTTGGTCTGCATTAAAAGAATGCCGTGCTTCACAAAGCAGGGAGGCAAAAAAATTTCACTCCCCATCTTTTCCTAGCTAACTCCCTTTCACCCTTCCAGAAAGAGCTCAAACATTTCTTCTACAAGCAAGTCTTCCTTACTGTTCAGAAAAGTTAAGTTGCCCCAATAAAAGCTTTTGTTGTAACTTGAACTTTTCTTTCCTATCTCTTACTGATTACTCAGTGACTGTCATATGATTGGTATGCCACAAACATTTTTCTGAATTCACCCAAAATTAATATAACATGGAATCTCAAGGTCATCTGTAAATTTAAGGGCTTTGATGGTCAAGAGAACTGCCTTTCTCCTCTCACATTAACATATTTAAACAGTCATATTCTGTGCTCTGCATAAAGTTTCTGATCTTCCTGAGGACAAGGCTTGGGTTGAGATAAAACAGTTACCGACAGGAACTGTTGCTTTTCCGCTCTAGCGCAGAGGAATTGGAACTTGAAGGTAATAAAAGAAAAGATTTAAGTGTTAGATAATGAGAAGTCTAGTAAGAATAAAGGAGCTTTGAAGAATTTCAAAAGCCATTGGTATGATACTTATTTCACTTTTTTTTCTGATTATGTATAATATACTGTAGCCCAAATCTGAAGGATGCAGATAAACCATTTTTTATCATTAACAAGTTGAAATTATTTCACTACATGAAGTAAATATTCTTACTCAAAAATATGCCTTTTCAGTGACAGGAAATTCAATTTCATTGCTCCATTTTTTTTAACCACCTATATTTCACATTTTAGAAAAATATTCAGACTAGAAAACATAAGGTGTTACTTGTTAAATAACACCCATCTGGTGGTTCTGATTTTCCTCAGTTTTAAGGTGTCACCCAAAATGGTATCATCGTAACATATTTAGATATTGCAATCACAGTTGCCTAAAGCATATACCATATAATATAAAACTTTTCTATTTTTATTCTTGTTCCATTTTACCATCTTCCTTTCAAGTTTTCATGAAAATTATAAAGGAAAAAAAATTAAAAAATTATAACTATCCTAGGTGTACCAGTTTTAAAAATATTTTTACTGTGGAGTTCAATGGTGGGAGAGGTTGTTTGCTTTTTGTTTGTCTGTTTTTTGTTTTTTAACCTCATCACAGACTTGAATGTATTGCTTTTAACAGGAAAGTGATAACATTTCATATGAGATTTAAAAAAAATTTTTTTCCATTTTAGTACAACAGAATTATTTGATCTAGCTACTATCCGAAACTATTTGAATGTGGCCATTTATACCTTTTTTAAAGTTTTTATTTAATTTCCAGTTCATTGATATATACTGTAATATTAGCTTCAGGTGTGCAATATAGTGATTCAACACTTCCATACAACATCCAGTGCTCATCCTTAATTCCCATCATTTACCTGACCCATCCCACACACCTCCCGCTCTGGGACTTAGGCTTTGTTTATTGTTCTTTTCTAACTCCTTCAGGTGTAAGGTTAGGTTATGAATTTGAGATTTTTCTTCCATCTTGAGGTAGGCCTGTATTGCTGTATACTTTCCTCTTAGGACTATTTTGTTGTATCCCAAAAGTTTTAGAGTATGGTATTCTCATTTTTATTTGTTTCTGTATATATGTATTTTTAAATTTCTTCTTTGATTTCCTGGTTGACTCATTCATTGTTTAGTAGCATTTATTTAACCTCCATGTATTTGTGATTTTTTCCATTTTTTGTGTGTGTGTGGTTGACTTCAAGTTTCATAGTATTGTGGTCTGAAAAGGTGCATGGTATGATTTCAGTCTTTTTGTATTTTTTTTTTTTTAATTTTTTTAAGATTTTATTTATTTGTCAGAGAAAGAGCGAGCGAGCACAGGCAGACAGAGTGGCAGGCAGAGGCAGAGGGAGAAGCAGGCTCCCTGCTGAGCAAGGAGCCCGATGTGGGACTCGATCCCAGGACACTGGGATCATGACCTGAGCCGAAGGCAGCCGCTTAACCAACTGAGCCACCCAGGCGTCCCCTTTTTGTATTTTTTGAGCCTGCTTTGTGACCTAACATGCATTCTGTTCTGGAGAATGTTCCATATGTACTTGAAAAGAATGTGTATTATGCTGTTTTTAGGATGGAATGATATGAATATATCTGTTAAATCCATCTGGTCCAGTGTGTCATTCAGAGCCATTGCTCCCTTGTTAACTTTCTGTTTAGATAATCTGTTCATTGATACAAATGGGGTGTTAAAGTCTCCTACTATTATAGTATTATTTTTAATGAGTTCCTTTATATTTGTTATTAATTGTTTAATTGTGTTATAAATATTTATAATTGTTATATCTTCTTGTTGAATTGTACCTTATATAATGCCCTTCTTTGTCACTTTTTACAGTCTTTATCTTAAATTCTAGTTTGTCTGATATAAGTATTGCTACTCTGGCTTTCTTTTGACGTCCATTTGTGCGATACATGTTTCTCGTTTCCTCTCTTTCAATCTGAAGGGGCTTTAGGTCTAAAATGAGTCTCTTATAGGTAGAATATAGATGGGGCTTTTTTTTAAAATCCTTTTTTTTTAAAAGACACTCTTTGTCTTTTGATTGGAGCAATTAGTCCACTTATATCCAGAGTAATTATTGATAGATATGTATTTACTGCCATTTCATTACTTGTTTTGTCATTGTTTCTGAAGATTTTCTCTGTTCCTTTCTAGTCTTTATCAGTTTTGCTCTTTCTTTCCGACTCAAAGAGTCCCCTTTAATATTTCTTGCAGGACTGATTTAGTGGTCATGAACTCCCTTAGTTTTTATTTGTCTGGGAAATGCTTTATCTCTCCTATTCTAAATGACAGCCTTGCTGGAAAAAGCATTCTTGGCTGCAGATTTTTCCCATTCAGTGCATTGAATATATCATGCTACTCTCTTCTGGCTAGCCAAGTTTCTGTAGAGAGATTTGCAACTAGCCTTACGGGTCTTCCCTTGTAAGTTAAGGACTTCTTTTGTCTTGCTGCCTTTACGATTTTTTCCTTGTCACTGTATTTTGCAAATTTAATTACAATATGTCTTGGTGTTGGCTTGCTTTTGTTGATTGTGATTGGATTTCTCTGTGTTTCCTGGATCTGAATGTCCTTATCCTTCCCCAGATTAGGGGCATTTTTTGCTCTTATTTCTTGAAATAAATTTTCTGTCACCTTTTCTCTCTTTTCTTCTGATACTCCTATAGTATGAATGTTATGTTTGATGGAGTCACTGAGTTCCCTATGTTTATCCTCATGTTCCAGTTATGTCTCCTGCTTCTCAAGGCAATGGGCTTATGAAAAAGGGGTCTATAGTCCATGGGCCTGATACTTCAGTAGTGCATCTGGTGTGTGCTGCATGCACTCTGATGTTGTATTGTAGCTGCTGTATCCTTCAGGCCAATCATCTGCAGAGGTTCTCCTTGGCTGCTGTGGACAGTGTTTGGTTCCTGGTCTGAATGTTGTGAGTTTTAATGAGGTGTTCTCTTATCTGCTTGTGAAATGAGACCTGACACCAATTCCACAGAGCTGAGGTCCTGCAGAACTCTCTGGTTGGATATGTGGTGTGGACAGGGGTTTGTGATAGTCTTATGGGGGAAGGGGTCTGCTGCCTTGGGACTGAGGCAAGCTTGACTGAGCTGGATAGTTCCGTGGGAATGCAAGGGGGTGGAATTGGTGAAAGTAAGTTAGGCAGCCAGTGGCAGTGCTATGTTGCTTTCCATAGGTGGCTCTGTATTAATTCTGAGGTGCTGTGGAAGGACATGGTGCTGGACAGCTCCTTGGTTCCAGGAGAGGCATCTCCATGAACACTGCCTCTCAAGGTTGTGGTCTCAGAAGCCCTATTGTGTCCCAAACATTTTTTAGATTGCTATGTCCATGCTGTCTGCCCTCAGGTTGTTTGCCTTCCTCTCCTCCAGGATCTGCACAGTGCTCTACTGGGTCTCTCTATATGTAACTTCCATTTTCTCCCCCTCTTACTTTCCAAGGGGAAAAACTGGGGTTTATCCTTAAGATAAAAGCATGTAAAATCATATTTCATTGAAATAAGATGGGATTGGGAGGGAGACAAACCATAAGAGACTCAATCTCACAAAACAAACTGAGGGTTGCCGGGGGGAAGGGGGTAGGGAGAGGGTGGTTGGGTTATGGACATTGAGGAAGATACGTGCTATGATGAGTGCTATGAAATGTAAACCTGGCAATTCACAGACCTGTACCCCTGGGGCTAAAAATGCATTATATACTAATAAAAAATTAATATAAAAAATCATATTTCACAAATCTAAGTTCCCATGAAAAAGCAAAATCAATAAATAAAATGAACAATAAAGCAAAAAGACAAAGACAGATTTTAAAATATCCTTAATTAAATAACAGAGAAATTTTAAAATATTTATTTATATTGATAAAGGCATCATCTGTTTTTCTACATTTTTACTTGTATGTAGTTTCATTTCACTTTTTGACACTTGATAATATATTTAATTATTTGTTTTTCCTTACTTTGTTTCATAAAATAAGCATGTATCTTATAAGAATTGACTGAAGCAGAGCTTGTTTTAATCTTCAGTTAAATGGCAGAACTCAATGGCTTTCCAATTCAGCCCCAGACATTTTCCAGCTGAGCTATTAAAGGAGATTTTACCTGTGTCTGCCACCACCAATTGAAACACAACAGAGAGCAGAGGTTAATAACTTTCTCTGTGGAGGTTCTTCTAAAGAAGAGTTTAAATCTAGACAAAAGTTTGCTAGAGTATATTCCATGAAGTCCTAATTTTTTTAGATTTTAAAATGTGTTGCATTATTGGAAAATATTATGAAGTTAAAATTGGAAAAGACTGAGTTAAGTCATACTGAACTATTATCTTTACTCCAAGATTTTTCTAAGACTTTGCTATATTGATGGTCATTATAGAGCAAAGAGAGAATTTATTACATAATGCCTACTAAAATAAGTTAAACACTGTGATTTTTAATGAATATTGCTAATTAGTCTCTCCCTGCTCTCCGCACATTTAAGAAAATGATTTTTTAAATAACAGGTCTTATTTCAAGACTAGTAAAGATGCTAGTTTTTAGGAAATTATTTATCTTGGTTTTCTCCATCAGTAGGGTGACAAGATATTTTGAAAAGATTAGTAACTTCCAAGGACATTAAGAAAAAATGCTGTTTAGGGGATTTTAAAAATAAAGAACAACATTTGTGCTGGTGATATGAATTTGGGATCCATCAGCTTGTTGGTTATTATTAAATATACAGAAAATCATTAGATATAAAAAAGACAGACCTGAAACTATAATGCTGGAGAACATCAATGTTTAAGGACCACTTGAAAAGGGATGTCAAAAGGAAAATGAAAAGGCATGAGTAAGTCTGATAGAGGAAGAGAATAAATATTAGGAAAAGATAATTTCTAGTAATAATCATACTGTATTCTAGGCAGCAGCTTGGTATATGCTGACACAGAGGAAGTTCGTGAATTAGAAGAATTGTTGCACACTTACATTTATAACTTTTCTAAAATATTCCTTAACTTATCAGAGAAAATCAAAGTTACACAGCACATCTTTTCTTCTCCATACCAATTTTGTGTATTTGTTTGTGTCTGTGTATATAAAATGTGCTGTGAATGCATTGAATTATTTTTACCAATCAATTTATACAGAAGTCAGATTCTACTATAATCAGAATCAATTATTATGCTGTGGTAGTTAGCTCTAGCGAAGAATGTATTTATAAAATATTAAAAGGGCTCCCAGGGACTGATACTTTATTCGTTAATTTTTTAACTTACAATTTTGAGGAAGTTTATACATTTGTAAAATACAGAGAATAATATGAATCTACATGAGGGCTCATAAAATTTCAATAATTATTAAGTCATCTCATTTTATCTGCAATATTTTATTTTTTTTAAGATTTTATTTATTTGTCAGAAAGAGAATGAGAGCACAAGCAGGGGGAGCAGCAGGAAGAGGGAAAAGCAGGCTCCTCAGTGAGAAGAAGCCTGATGCAGGACTCGATCCTAGGATCTTGGGATCATGACCTGAGCCAAAGGCAGATGCTTAACCAACTAATCCACGCAGGTGTCCCTTATCTGTAGTATTTTAGAACATAGATTTAACATATAAGGATTCTATTTTTTTTAATGAACTGCCATACTATTATTGCTGCTAAAAAATTGAGTTTTTTAAGGCAGTACAACACAAATTGAATATTTGACACAAAATCTCAAATATCCCAACATTTTTGACCTATTGTTTGGCTTAATATCATCAAATATCTAGTCAGTACTCAAATTTACTCAGTTATTTAATAAGTCTGTGCATATGGGCTTTTTATTTGCTATTATGTTTACTTGTTTATTTATTTATGGTTGAGAATTGTTTGTTTGAACCAAGATCCTGCAAACTTTAAACATGGAAATTGGTTATTATATCTCTGAAATTGTTTTTATTCCAAGGATTCCTCCTTGATAACATTTGTTCCTCTTGAAAATTTTGTTGAAGGAGTTGGGTCCTATTTTACACATAGTTTTCACAATCTGAATTGTTTTATTTCATCCTCATGCTATAATTGAACTCATTTTTATATCCCTATATTTTATATATATTTTTCTATGGCTTCATAAATATTTCACATATGTAATTGGTACTTAGATCTATATTGCCTATAAATTACTACATAGATATTGGATTATTCTTCAGTTTATGGTCAAGAATAGCTCTAGATGGCAATTCCATCAGGAGGTACATAGTAATTGTTTGGGTCTCTTTTTGAGATATTAGCACATACTGACAATCATTAATCTATTATTTTTACTAAGTGTTACAAAATGATGACCTTCCAATTTTATAGCTCCTACTGAATTGAAAAGCTGGAATGATTATATAGAAAGAAATTTCTGAACACTTAAAATTATAAGACACTGATTAAAGAAATTGAAGAAGACACAAAAATAAAGATTTTTGTGATTATGGATTGGAAGAATTAATATTGTTAAAATGTCTATACTACCTAAAGCAATGTACAAATTCAATGCAATCCTTATCAAAACTCCAATGGCATTTCTTACAGGACTAGAACAAATAATTCTAAAATTTATATGAAACCATAAAAGATCTTGAAAGCCAAAGCAATCTAAAGAAAGAACAAATCTGGTGGCCTGGGTGGCTCAATTGGTTAAGCATCTGCCTTCAGCTCAGGTCATGATCCCAGAGTCCCAGGATTGAGTTCTACATCAGGCTCCTTACTCAACAGAGAGTCCTCTTCTCCCTCTACCCACCCATCTCATTCTCTCTTTCTCTCTCACTCTCTCAAATAAATAAATAAAAATCATTTTTTTTTAAAGAACAAATCTAATGCTCCCTGATTTGAAACTACATTATAAAGCTATAGTAATTAACATGTATGGTATTGGCATAAATATACACAAAGATTAATGAAACAGAATTTGAGAACCCAGAAATAAACCCATATATAATATGGATATTAATATAAAACAAAGAAGCCGAGAACATACAATGGAGAATGGATAATCTCTTTAATAAATAGTGCTGGTAAAACTGGATGGACATACACTGTTGGTGGGAATGCAAGTTGGTGCAGCCACTCTGGAGAACAGTGTGGAGGTTCCTCAAGAAGTTAAAAATAGAGCTTCCCTATGACCCTGCAATTGC